>OZ035837.1:30707846-30905265 GCA_964034765.1 Knipowitschia caucasica | reverse complement strand
TACCTCGGACACGGGCCGGGCGCGGGCACGCACGGGGTGGGTGCTAGTGAAGGTGAAGTGTCGACATGTGTTCGTTGGTTGTGCGACTTAGGTTTATTGTACCGTGTTGGGTGTTTATTCTGGAAACACAAGTTATACATACACAGATTCTCTGTCACACAGGCACGCACGCAACACCCTTCTTTAGGCCTACACTTGTCACTTACACATCCGCGCGAATTCCCGACTCCCACCGCACAAACAACATGGAGAACGACATAAAGAAAAAGATTGAAAATGGCGAATTGAAGAGAATGGACAACACCAAGGGAAAAGCTCCATTCTGGACTAAGTTTAATCTTATTACAACCATTCAAGATGAGCCAACCGGGTTTGTTCAGTGTGTCGTATGCAAAGCTGTTCTGTCATATGACAGCAAAAAAACAGGTTCATCACATCTCCATAGACATTTTGAACGGTCATGTGGCGGATCCAGCAGCAGCGGTCAGTCCGGTCACAGACAAATGAGTGTGGGAGATTATTTCGCAAAACCACCACCAGAAAGAGTGAAGTCAGACGTCACAAATAAATGTGTGAACTTATGTTGCATGGACATTCGGCCGTTTGAAACGATTGCTGGAGTCGGTTTCAGAGAGTTAGCACAAGAATTAATAAATGTCGGTGCAACATATGGCCGCATTTCAGCCAAGGAAGTTCTCCCCGACCCCACTACAGTCTCCCGAAGGTGCAAAATGATGGCGAGTGAAAGGAGAGGAGGGACAGTTGAGGAGATAAAGGGGGTAATGTCACTGATAAATATTGGCATGACAACAGATATGTGGACGGATGATTTTCGTAAGATGAGCTACATGGCGATCACATGTCACTATGTAACACCAACATTTGAACTGAAGAGCAAGCTACTCACCACAACATGCTTCCCAAATCATGCCAAAACAGGAGATAATATCCGAATAGAGCTTCAACAGCAGTTAGTCACAGTCCTCGGCTTTGATGCATCAGTTTTGAACAATGTTGTCTGGGTAACTGACCAGGGTGCAAATGTGGTGGCCGCTCTCCGTCCATACAGGCACCTGGCTTGTCAAGATCACCTGTATAACACAGTCCTCCGACATGCCTTGAACACAGATGAGCTGGCTGAAGTAGTCCCAGAAGTAGCAGAAACCCTGTTGGCTGCGAAGGCTTTAGTCCGCTATCTTAAACAATCTGGTCTGGCCAGTCAGCTGCCAAAAACTGTGAAACAAATGGCAGAGACCAGGTATAGCACAGTCTTCCTCACACTGGAGTCAATCCAGTCAGTCCATGGAGAGCTGCAGGAGCTTCTTCAGAGCCGTGGTGAGAGCACGCGATTGCGCAATGTCTCCCCAGATGTTCTAGCCTTCCTTGTGGAATTTCTGCGCCCATTTAGCGATGCGCAAAAGGAGCTAGAAGGGGACAAATACCCAACACTGCACCTTGTCGTGCTCTGGGCCAACAAGCTGAAAAGCCACACTGCCAACCAGACGTGGCTGATACTCCTTCCCAGGCTGTCATTCGCCAACGACACCTTGACTGGTTAATGAAAAAAATCCAAATCCAGCCAGTTCATAAAATTGCCATCTTCCTATGGCCTAAGTTCAACCAACTACGAATGTTTACTCTCGCTGAGAGGAGCGACATCCAGCAACAGGTCAGAATCCAGATAAACCGCTTCAGGGAGGGAGAGGATGCACGTCGGCAGGAGCAGTCTACACAATCAGGTATTTGTGTTTTATTAGCCTATAATTGACAGTTACATTACATTTATAAATAGTTATGATTTACGCAGGGTCAGGTGCAGTAGCAGCAGCTGCTGGTCCCGCACCAAAGAGGAGAGCACTGGCGGAGTTTGAGGACGCGTGGGAAAATGTCAGAGTGGACAACGAAGATACTGATGAAATCCAGGTCTACCTCAGCCTCAACCCCACCATGGAAGCTGATGGAAGGGATCTACTGAGCTGGTGGAAGCAACACGAGACCACATTGCCATTACTGGCACGTCTGGCCCGCATGGTCTTCAGTGTCCCGGCCAGCAGCAGCAGCAGCGAGCGTGCTTTTAGCGCAGCTGGAAGAGTCATAGAGGAAAGGAGGACTGGACTTTCCCCTGAAACGGTGGATGCAGTCCTTTTTCTGCATGATGCCAAATAGACTGTTCCTTTTGTGATGTTCAAACAACGGAGGACATTTGCCATGTTAAGCGGCTCTGTATCGCCATGTTCAGGTGAAGATTTGTTATAGGCCTACGCCGCCCAGGCAATTAGCTGTTGTCTTTATTTAGAAGAAAAATATTGATTGAATTTTGCTGCGTTTAGCCTACTAATAAACACTTTTATAAGGTTTAAGCGTTTTGTTGTTTTTAGCCTACCTTATGTTTGGATTTGCTGTCCGCTCATTAACAAAAAACTAAATAATAATTGAAACAATTCCACTACTAGTTCTCAAGCTGCTGATCGAAACATGAGCCCATATTTTAACATGCTCTTTTTGTCCACTTTGATCTGTCAGAAACGTTTGTTTATTCATAGAAAAAATAGAAAGCTGTTTTTTGTAACTGCAGAGCATTATCCCATTTTCAGAGCGGCAGATTACATTTACGAACGCACCCGATGAATATGCGTTCTGTCACGCTAACACATTGTTATTAGAGGTTAAAGAAAAAATAAAGGTCGGGCTTGATACGGGTTCGGGCTTGAGAATTCAGAAACCATGTCGGGCCAGGGCCGGGCTGGGGCGCCACCCCCTCGGGCCAGGGCCGGGCTCGGGCCCAGATAATAGGCCCGTGCAGGGCTCTACTAGTTACCTGGTTCCTATTTATTTTAGTAATTCTGTATCTCGTTCCATTTGTTGTGGTTTGAAAAATAAGGTAGTCCAGTATTAAACAACAACAAAAAGTTCAAGAAAGCCTCAGTTTTCTTTTACTAAAGTGTGTTTTATGGATTGAAAATGACAAAAATCGCCCAACATCAAGATTCTATACAGAAGTTGGGTCACTTTGGGTTGGGTTTTGTCATTTTCATTGGAAATATTAGCAAGAAAATCAAAGCACATATTTCATTTAGAGCTCTATAACTTTAAATCTGGGGTACCAAACTTAAATTCATAACTACTACATAATGTTTTGAAGAAAAGGACAATTGCCTGGTCGTCTGGATTGTGTCTTTAATTCAGACAGAACTAGCCGCTGTGCCAGTAGCTTGGCCTTCAGAAAACCAAAACATGTCTTGGTACTGCCTTATGCAGCCAGCGAAAGTTCAATTTGGTAGACGTTAACCAAATTTACCCCCTCCAGGCCGGCTCGCATCCCAGCCTATCGCTCAGCAGACGCCCCCTTCCAATCATCGTACCGACTACGCCAGCCGCATAAAAACGGAAAAACTACCACTCTCTGCCTCCTGAAGCCTCGCAGCTCCTGAAGCCTCGCAAAGAATCGTTCTGGAGGAATCGCTTTTGTCTACTCACGTTACTCGTGCGTGTCCCTGGTGTCCTCCGTCTTGCTGCGTGTGGTCTGCTCCTCCTCCTGTGGCTGCACCTGCTCCTGGTGTCCTCTGTCTTGCTGCGTTGTGGTCTGCTCCTCCTGTGGCTGCACCTGCTCCTGGTGTCCTCTGTCTTGCTGCGTTGTGGTCTGCTCCTCCTGTGGCTGCACCTGCTCCTGCTGTCCTCTGTCTTGCTGCGTGTGGTCTGCTCCTCCTGTGGCTGCACCTGCTGCGGGTCTCGTGCTGTGGTCCGTGGGTCTTTGCCGCTCTCTCCTTTGCGGGCTCTTTCCGCGGGTTTGCCGCTGCTCGTCTCGTCGCGGCCTGCTGCTGCATACGGCCGGTCTAGCCCGGTGCGGTGGGACCCGTGCGCATCCCTGCCTCCTCGTGCCGATACGGCGTGGTCCCGTTGTGTTGTCCCTTGTCTTCTGGCGCTGTGGGTATGTATGAGATCTGCGCACGGTTTATTCCCCTCGCATTGTACTGCAGGCTCAGTTTAATCCCTCACATTGGACTGCAAGACCTCAGTTTTAATCCCTCACACTGGACTGCAAGACCTCAGTTTTAATCCCTCACATTGGACTGCAAGACCTCTGTTTTAATCCCTCACATTGGACTGCAAGACCTCTGTTTTAATCCCTCACATTGGACTGCAAGACCTCTGTTTTAATCCCTCACATTGGACTGCAAGACCTCTGTTTTAATCCCTCACATTGGACTGCAAGACCTCTGTTTTAATCCCTCACATTGGACTGCATGCTCTGTTTAAATCCCTCTCTGGACTATGAGCTCTGTTTAAATCCCTCTCTGGACTATGAGCTCTGTTTAAATCCCTCTCTTGGACTGCAAGCCCCGTTTACATCCCTCTCGGACTGCGGCTCCCAAAATGAATCCCTTACATTGGTCTGTGAGCTCTCAGGTTAATCCCTCACGGAACTGCTTATATCTGGGAAATGCTAATATCTGGAAATGTTAATATCTGGAAATGTTAATATCTGGAAATGCTAATATCTGGAAATGCTAATATCTGGAAATGCTAATGTCTGGAAACGTTATATCTGGAAATGCTTATATCTGGAACTGTTGTACCGTATCTGGAACTGCTTCATATGGAACTGCTTATATATGGAACCGCTATATTGGAACTGCTTATATGGTACTGTTATACCTGGAACTGTTATGCAGTATATGGAACTGCATATATGGTACTGCCTATATCTGGAACGCTATATATTAAAACTGAATGAATGAATAAATAAATACATATAAATAAATACATAAATATAAATAAATATAAATAAATATAAAGAAATATAAAGAAATAAATTTAAAAAAAAAAAAAACCGCAGGCTCTGTTGGATCCCTCACACCGGACTGTAAGCTCTCAGTTTAAACTCCTCACTTGGACTGCGGGCTCAGTTAATCCCTCACTTGGACCGTAAAACCTGTTAAATCACTTGGACCGTAAAACCTGTTTAAATCCCTCACACTGAACAGCTACAACAACATCCTACTGCCGTGGCTTGATACAGGATCATCGCTGTTATTATCTACGGATGCTGCAGCTGCTGCTGCTGCTACTGCTGCTGCTGCTTCATACGGCTACTACTGCTGCTGCCGCTGCTCCATACTCCTACTGCTGCTGCTCTATACCGCACTGCTGCTACTACTGCTGCTGCTTCATTTACTTGCCATCTCTCTTCACTTGCATCTCTTTTACTGAAACACTGATCAGCTACGACAACATTCTACTGCTGTGGCTTGATACAGGCTTATTTTGTTAATCTCTAAGGATGCTGCTGCTGCTGCTGCTGCTGCTGCTGCTGCCGCGGCTTGATACAGGTTATCGCTGTTATTATCTGAGGTACTGCTGCTGCCGCTGCTGCTACTGCTACTGCTGCAACCCACTCTCTCAGAAGCTTATCCTGTTTCTAATGGATGCAGCCCGGCTGAGTATGCCGCGCTGCGCTGGACTCGCACCTATGCTCCCAGGGTCGCTTCGGCGGTCATGCTTCATCTCTCTACCTAAATCTTCTGATTCTATCAGATGCAGCCGGCCGAGTAGCTGCGCTGAGCCGTCAATCGGACTCCTAATCAAAGGCATCCATACCTGTATTCTTCACTCTTCTGATCGCAGGCTCCCCCATCGTGCTGCCCATCCTGCAGCAGCTCTGAGCGGCACTGAACTCCGGCTCATCTTCCAAGTACATGTCTGCCCTCCTCGCAGCATCTTCCTGCTCGCCTTCTATGGCTTCTCTGCATAAGCGTTCACCACTGCTCACTCAACCTTCATGCGGTCCGAGACGCGGCTTCCCGACCATCCTACTATCCTGATTATCTACTCTCCAACCCAAGATTCTAAGCGTAAGGGCGCCTGCAACATCTATGGCCCTCTCCGATATGTCTCTGCCCTACAGGTCTCCGCTTCTACACGGACGTGCCCCTTCCGTGGGTTTTTGGGGGTTCTTCCAGGACCATCGGGTTGCCGGGCCGTGGCCGCTACTTCCACCGGAGCATCTCCTCTGCCCTACACGAGATATTCCCAGTGGTCGTGGCCTGCGCGCCGTGGAATCACACGTGGCAGAGAAAGAGGATCCCTGTCATGCGCGATAATCTCGACGTAGTGGAAGCATTACACAAAGGTCGCTCTTTTTCACCCAACATAACGTCCCTGACCATTTCAACCTTCATCTCAAACATTCAAAGACCAAGGCGCCTGCAACATAATAGCTCGCTCCGACACATCTCTCTCAGACAACCTTCCCATGTCAGCAACCTGGTTCAGAGCTCAGCTAAGATCCCTACTGCTCCTCTGCAATTTGTCTCCCCAGCTCTATACAGCCCACTCCTTCAGGATAGGCGCTGCCACGCGCGCGGCCTCGCTGGGGCTCCCCCACCTCTCCAACAACTGGGGCGCTGGTCCTCTTCGGCCTTCTCCACCTACATCAGGCCAGACGCGTCCGCCATCCTGGCTGCACAACGTCTACTGGCTTTCTCGCAAGCTCCCAGCAAAGCAATACGAAGCAAAGTAAGTG
This sequence comes from Knipowitschia caucasica, assembly GCA_964034765.1. Lineage (NCBI taxonomy): Eukaryota > Metazoa > Chordata > Actinopteri > Gobiiformes > Gobiidae > Knipowitschia > Knipowitschia caucasica. The sequence goes on along the minus strand of OZ035837.1, from coordinate 30,898,742 downwards.
AAGCAATAAGATTCTGGTGGCGGCACGCACTTTCTCAAACACTCTCCGCTGCCGCAGCGTCTGACGGAACGTGATGCGAACGTTCACGTTCCCAGCGCGCAAAAATAACCCACGATGCATTACACTCACCTCCGCTCTCGGAAAGGAGATCTCAACGGACCGTTATTTCTCACCCCCGATCACCTCCCAACGTCATCCAACGGGTTCAGAGCCCAACTAAAGTCCGTACTGCTGCTTTGTAACCTGTCTCCCCATCTCTACGCAGCTCACTCCTTCCGGATAGGCGCCGCCAGCAGCCGAGTATCCGCAAGTATTGATCACAGTCGATAGCGGTCACAGCATATAGCGATAGCGGTCACAGCATATAGCGATAGCGGTCACAGCATATAGCGATAGCGGTCACAGCATATAGCGATAGCGGTCACAGCATATAGCGATAGCGGTCACAGCATATAGCGATAGCGGTCACAGCATATAGCAAAAAATGGTTAGCAGCATTGCGCTGGCGGTCACAGCATAGTGATAGCGGTCACAGCATATAGCGATAGCGGTCACAGCATATAGCGATAGCGGTCACAGCATATAGCGATAGCGGTCACAGCATATAGCGATAGCGGTCACAGCATAGCGATAGCGGTCACAGCATAGCGATAGCGGTCACAGAATAGAGCAGTCACGACGTCTGTCCCCTCCAAACCAGGCTTCGAAAACTCCATCAACACGCAGCCTTTTTGGGGATTGTGCGCGCTCCAGCGCAGGAGCCTTTCCGATCTGAAGGCCGCACCGGGGCCTAGGGCGCCAAACCTCCTCCCAATAAAATACTCAAAACTTCCTGTTTTCTCGTCTCTCCAAATTGAAATGCAGCCAGCGAAAGTTCAATTTGGTAGACGTTAACCAAATTTACCCCCTCCAGGCCGGCTCGCATCCCAGCCTATCGCTCAGCAGACGCCCCCTTCCAATCATCGTACCGACTACGCCAGCCGCATAAAAACGGAAAAACTACCACTCTCTGCCTCCTGAAGCCTCGCAACCACCGCCTCCCCTCCTCCTCCTCTTCACCCTGCCTCCAATCTGCCTCCAATCTGCTTCCTGCTGCCAAATGCCGCCACCAGTGCCTAGGTCCCGGGGGATTGTGCGCGCTCCAGCGCAGGAGCCTTTCCGATCTGAAGGCCGCACCGGGGCCTAGGGCGCCAAACCTCCTCCCAATAAAATACTCAAAACTTCCTGTTTTCTCGTCTCTCCAAATTGAACTACATATTGTTAGAATGATGAGTTTCACTTTAACCTTCAAAGTGTCATGAAATCTCCAAAGTTTGTGGAAAAATCAGGCCACAACATGCTCGCTTCATATTGTTAGAAAACGGTTGATATTTTACTTGTAAGAAGGAACCCTAGGAGGCAGTAATTGACACTAGAAAAGTAGTGGTAGAACCAAAGAGAGAGAATTGTATTACTGTATCTTGTTCCATTTGTTGTGGTTTGAAAAGGAGGCCTTTAGTTAGTTTGAGACTCACTTGGAACTCATTTTTTGCCAATGTTATTCTCAGTGCTGTTTAAAATCCTGCCTCTCTTCTGTTTACTTTTGCCACCTCTGTGACTGATACAGAACTTTCACTTATGTTTGCCGCAAATTAAGATCTCAGTGTTAATGTGATTATCTGGTCTGTGTCAACATATCCACTGCCCTAATGCCGTTATGGAAATGCAGCAGTGAAGCTTCTTATCAGAGCTGTGTTTGGAGGCAGAGGGTATAGAGCCTGGTAGAGTCTCTCAGTTCAGACAGAGACGCTTCGGAGACGCTGCAAAGAAATTCGCAAAAACGACCACGCTCCGTGTTCAAAGTGCACAGCGTCTGCACCACGACAAACAATAATTTAGTTCTAGCGCCCAACATCATTCTGCATTTAACTGCAGCTGCGAAACAAGAGCTTTGCATGGTTTGGTTTGGATGAAGGAGTAGAATCCTCCTCCGTGTAGCGCTCGAAGCACAAGTAGCATTAATCAACCCACCGCTATTCAACCAAATGTTGTATTCGTCCACAAGTTGTTTTATTATTTTATTTAAATTACGAGGATTTTTCATTGAGAACATGGAGTAAAATAGCTAAACATTTGGAAGATTGTGTGCCAATGAAAATCAGCCAACTACAAAATTGTCTTTGGGGTAAAAATGATTTTTGGGTTGTTTCAAAATAGTTTTGAGCTTTGGTCATGTCACCTTTGTCGATTTTCTGCATATTAATATAGGTTGAAAATTAACAACAACAAAAAATCGTTTAAGGTTTTTTTTAAATGAAATCTAGTCAGCCATTCTAACAATAGTAGTTTTATCGAACACAATTTCAGCCCATTTATTGTCCAGCTCTGACTTCCACCCCCGACCCAGAAATTGAATTATGGGAAGAAGATGGATGGATTTTTCCAATTAAAAAATGGTCTGCAAACTTTTTTCCTTTGCTATCAAAACTATGAAGACTTTGACAAAAATTGCAGATTGCCACAACAAGCCTAGCTATTTTTGCTCATTCCGAGTTAAAACAATGCATAACATAAGAAATATTTATAAAGGAGGTTATTACTCACCAGCCATGGGGCAGAATCCAAATCTGTGCTCAGCGTCGTAGTCAGTCGTGGTCCCGCACCATTTCATGCCGTCTCTCCTGCCGTCAGACGTGCAGTCGCTGTAATTGCGCCCGTTGTAAAGATACGGGAACTGACACAGGGCTCCGTTAGAGTTTCCTCCTCTGGTCGTCACGATGGCTGATGGGAACAAACACCAGCATCAGAAAATATTTGGTTTAATCATAAGGTTGAATATTTAGCCGTCCAACTTTCAGACAACAACAAATAAAGTTACCACAGTTTTTAATCAACCGATGTTAAAACTGAACTCGTCATTACAACAGTCTGCAGATTTTCCACTTTTTGTTTTGGTTATCTGAAGGTCAAAGCTAGCATACTGTATCTATTGGCGCCAATGCAGATGCTAGAAGGAGGACTTTGATTTGTCTGGTTTAAAATGCAAATATGTGGTTATGTATCCATTTACCAACAATAAAATGTTGGTGAAAAGATCCCAGACCTCTGTATCTTTTGTCATTTTCTTCATATGTTATCGTAGTTCAAGTACTAGTTTTCACATACATAAACTTTTGGGCTCAGTCGCACACATCTATAGAAAGAAAACTAGAAAAAAAAACTGCCTGTATAGAATATCTATAACATTAGACTGTACTTTTTCTCACCATTTTGCTCAGTGCAGAAAGAATACTTCTGTTCAGCCTCAAAGTCGGAGGCCGTGGAGCACCAGAGCTGTCCGTCGCTGCGTCCTTCCGAGATGCAGGAATGGTAAGTCTTTCCCTTGTAAACGAACGGGAAAACACAGGGTTTTCCACCGGAGTTACCGCCGTACACTGGAGCGGGGCCATCTGCACCAACACACACTTTTACTTTCTTCATTTCTTGCATTAGTGATACAGAAAATGCAATGTAATGGAACACAGTGAACACATGGGATCATTGTAGGTTAAATTAAACACAAAAACCTGTCTCTGTGGGAAAAAATGTCTGAAAAGTGAATGTTAATGGCTAAATAAAGGTATGACTATATGAAAATGTGGTTATGTAATACTGGGTTTGATAGTAGAATTATACAATATGATGGAGATCAAGTCTAAAAAAAAGTCTAAGTCATATATACTGTCTTTATGTTGTTGATGTCACTAAAGCAAGTTCATAGCCCAATGATGTAGAAGCTTTAAAGGGGATGTATAACTAATTTCAATTGCATTGCATTTTCATAGGAATGCATATGTCTGACCAAATGACCCTGTCGTTTCATCTAAATTAAGTATTTTTCATAAACAATGTATTAAATGCAGTTCCTCCTCTTGGCAAAACCACCACCGGTAATAGTTGCTGTAGGACCAATGGTGAGGAGCCTCTGCTGTCAATCAAAGATTTTAATTCATTGCGTCCAACCATTAAACTGTGGGGGAGGGTCTAAGTGTTGCTTTGAGATTGCATGCCATAAACTTTAAACCGGGGGTGTCAAACTGTTTCTAGAAAGGGCCTGTGTTGCTGCAGGCTTTTATTTCAACCAAGCAGGAGCACACCTGACTCCACCCATTTCCTCAAGTCTTCAGGTTAAGACGGCAAAGATGGCAAAGATAGTCTTTGCCATCCATAAACTTTGGTCCATTATCAGATCCTACATGTACGTCTGGGTCTGATCCTTGTGGCTTCCTCAGTTGAATCCCCTCCAACCAATCAGCGAGAAGGGGAGGCGGGTGTTGTAGGTAGGTGTCGGTGATGTCAAGAGTTTGCGCCGTATTTTAGTAATCTGTTTTGATTCGGCTCCAAATATAAGAAATTGAAGCCGGAACAAGAGGAATGTTTAGCAAATGTCATTGCTGCAAAGATGTCGTGGCTCTACTCCCTACGGGCTCCGTTGGTGGTAAAGGAGATGGTTAAAGCTAGGATGAATGCTAAAGCTAGGCTAAAATCTAAATGCTTCACTCAATTGGGCCGCATTACATATGTCACGGTAAACTCAGATCCAATCGTTTCAGTCTGCAAAAGGAGTTAACGCCTCCCACCTGTTAACGGAGCACAATCTAGACTTTAGTACGAAATGAAATGAGTACGATGGTGTGGTAAGACCAGGCTAGGTTTAGACTGGACTCAGTTGAGGAAATGGGTGGAGTTCCCTTTGAGGACCGGTTTGACACCACTGCTGTAAACTGTAATGAAGTGATTGAAGCATATTTTACCCCATTGTTCGCAGCTGATGCCGTTTCCGAGACAGGTGCAGAGCATTTGCTTGGTTCCCTGGGACTTGATCCATCGTTGTCCAATAAAATAGAAAAGTCCAGCGTCCGATCTGCAGGGTCCATCCACTGGAAGCTCAGGGACAGACGGCTGATAGACCACGGGCTGGATGTTGGTGATCACACGAGAGCCAGAGCCTGAGAAATACAAGGATAAAGGAAAAATTCACTGGACTGTCTACCGTATTTTAGGAACGTGTCAAAGTGAAAAAAACATATCATTCACTAAGCCTGGGGCCACAACTTTTGGATCCACTTTTATACAGGAGGCCTCCCTTCTTTTCTTTGAGGATTATTCTTAAATATAGATATAAGACCAACGCATTATTATTATTATTGTTATTTTGGCATGCCATACAGTCTAAAGTAGAGTATGATGTGAATTCAGGTCAAAATGTTAGTAGTGCATTGCAGCTAATCTAATACAAGGACAGCACAATGGCTGAGTGGTTAGCAAGATGTTCCTGGGTTCAAATCCTGGTCAGCACAGGCGGTTTGTATGTTCTTCCCATATCTGTGTTTGTAAGTCTCCTCCAGGTTCTCCGGTTTCTCCCACCACTAAAAACGCCTTTCTGTCTCAAATCCTGCTTGGGTTGATCTATGTTTTCACACTGAGAAGGCTATGGTAAAAATATTTATATTTGAGAAGGGTCCTGAATGCTTCTCTTTAATACTTTTGATCTCACTCAAAATGTTCAGTTAAAATCAACAACCTTTTGTGTGTCCCAATTATCCGGAATTCTCAGGGGTCACAACTCTCAGGACACATCTCTCTCACATCAACACGTTTTTATCTTTACCCCCAACACCAGCTGCCTGTGCTCTTATCCCGGAGCCTGGAGCTGGAGGGGGGCAGGGCAGTGTCAGTTCTCACCCAGGCCAGTGGTGTGAAGCTGGGCATGTCTCTCACACTTCCACTCCCCCCGACCGTTCCCAGTGCACAGACACTGCAGTAAGTTCCCCCTCGCGTCCGTCTTGCTCCAGGTGTCTCCGATGCGGTAAGAGGACAGTGTGTCCTGGTCGTTACAGCGGTCTGGAAAATAACACATGATCAGATATTAGCGATGTGGTTATAGCATTATAGTATTTTGGTATTTTGTCCAATTAGGATTCAAAGTTGTGTTAGATTAAAAAAAATGTTTGTTCTTTGAAATTGTTTTGTTTCTGTTTTTGGTCCTGGATATCTGTTGAAACTCAATATCATGCAGAAGCCAAATCATGCTAAAAAGACACAAAAAGAACTTGACGCTGGGTGAAGGAAAGGTTGCGCAGGTCTTTCGTTCCTGCTTCTGTCAGGCTGCAATAGTGAAATTTCCCCACTGTGGGACAAATAAAGGATCTCTTATCTTATCTTTTTTATGAAACATTTTGAGGAATGAAAACATATATTTTTTTTTAAAATCCAGACAGTGTATTGAGTTCTTCACAGAGCCTTAAGTGTACTATCTGGCAACACTTAACCAACACAAATAATTTTTAGAGCAGCAAGAATAATTTTATTTTTGTAATCATGAACTTACAGTGTGGTGCATGAGTTATTGATGGAGGCACAGATTGGTTCCCTCACTTCTGTCAGGGTGCCTCAGGGCAGCTGTGGCTACAGTTGTAGTTTATCACCACTGTGTATGGAGTGAATTAATAATGCCAGTAAAGTGCTACTTAATAAAGGATCTTTCACTGCTGCTGCAATTTCACAATTTTACAAGACGCTTATTTGGCTTTGGCTTTTTTTTTCACTTTTCATTTTTCATCAAGAGAAACGTTTTTTCCACATATATTAAAAAGCACTATTATCAAAGGGTGTTTTGAAAGCGAGCAGGGACTTGCTTTGGAAAAAAAGACAATTCAAAGCTCAGGTAGAGGCTGTTTTCTCTCTTCATACGCCATAAGTGTTGCTAATGACTTAAAATAGGCCTTAAAAAGCAGCTGATTCACACTTTCCATTGCCTTCGAAATAGAGGTACTGTAATTGCCTCGCACATCTGAGGCTCTAATTTGCTGTAAAAAAAAAAAAAAAAGAAAACAGCTCAAAACACCCAGGAAACACTTCTGCGTTCAGGACCAGGAGAAGTGACCATTGCCTTGATATAAAACAGACATTCACAACATGTCGCTGCCATTGTTTTGTTTTTGTTGACTCCCGGAGCAACCAGCTGTTCCCTATTTCACTTGCGCTCTTTTGTTAATGTGCGACGGTTTAGTGTTTTCCCGAGGCCACCTAGTTTCTGCGTGTGTGTGTCAACGGATTAAGGCAAGTCTCTTTCAAGGACAAATGGTTGTAATTTGGAACTCAACATTTCCTTTCTCTAACTCCCAGCGATGAAAAGAATGACAAAGCAGCCGTAATAGACCCATGATGGGATCTAAATGGCTCATATATCATTTAAGACAGGGAACGTTTATGGTCTTTCATTGTCTTCCATTGAATCAAGTCACAAGTTGCAGAAAAAAAGAATAGAAGTGGAATTCCAATTTGACTGGTTTAGATTGTTTTCCAACCTTATTAGTGTGCCTTGACAATGATCTAATATCACCTGCTTGGTCAAAATCATGTGAAAAGAAAATGCTGTGATGATGATGATTCGAAAGATTGTTTTGTGCTTTCACTGCATAAACTGGCTCCAAAAAAGCCAGTGGGTCATGATTTTTCTACTTGAAACAAGAAAACAAAGTGTCTTTGAGTGCGTCTCTGTGTCGAAAGACCTTCAAGAGACTTTTTATAACAGCAGTATGTGTTCAAAACAGTACTTCCGCATCGACGAACACCATAGCAGCACTTGTTTACTGTCACTGAGAGAATGACAACTCAGGCTGGAGGCATATGTTCATTCTGTGTCCCCCATTGTCAGTCCTGGTTTAATCCTGGTTTAGTCCTGGTTTCGTCCTTGTTTAGTTCTGGGTTTTGTGGGGGCGACAGTGGCTCAGTTGATTGAGCATTGGCCTTAGAGCCTGAAGATTGTGTGTTCGAGCCCACCACAAGCCCTATTTCACGGCCCACTGATGACTGCTGGCGTTGTGTCCTTGGGCAAGACCCTTAACCCCACTTTGCCTGAAGCCCTTGCTGAATAATCAAGGCTCCTGTGGACTCACCACCTGCAGGAGGATCAGTGAGGGGATGGTGCTATGTGTACTGTGTGCAGCTCTGACTGCCACCCCCCGACCCAGCAATGGATCAAGGGGAAGAAAATGGATGAATGGATAGTTCTGGTTTAGTCCTGGTTTAGCACCTGTTTTGGCTCCTGTTTTGGATGTTTTCGAGTATCTTCAGGCTGACTGCTAGTAACCCCGTGACCACTTTGCAGCTCTCTGATTGGTCGCTACACGTGCGACCGGCAGAAAAAGTTCAGCAATGTCTATCTACTGCCTGCGTCGTGTTTTGCCACAGCGCCGCTTCTGCCGCACAGTCTGTATGCACCGTGACGCACATGCAGTTCCACGCTTGAACGGACGTCACCATTGCCTTTGCATTAAAAGTCGCCGCAACGCATGATCCGGTCTGAACGTACCATAGGGCCATGTAGGGATGGTGGAAACAGATACATTTTGCCGAATTTGAGCGATTTCACTTTTTGAAGTGACGGAGAACTTTTGAGATATCTGTCTTTGTAAACCAACCCCTCTTACATTTGTGGTGGTGTGATATCTGACTTACTTCTGGAGGTGCACGTGATCCGCCCGCTGCCTTCTCCCATACAGGTGCAATCCACCACCATCCAGCCCTGGTATGGCTTCTCCCACGTCTCACCCACGATGTAGGACGTCCCCCCGGTGTTGTCGTAGCAACGCTCCGCTGAAACAGGAGGCAAGTTCAGACCTTTTTTTTTCAAACTGTCTGTAATGAGTTTATTTGTTATGAGTCAAGATTCAAGAATTTATTTGCCATTTGAAGTCAAACCACATTGGAAAAACTGTGCAAGACACACATCTGTGACTGTGCATGGATCCCATGCTTGCTTGTAAGTCCTTCATAAAGTTTGGAAAAAACAATACTTAAAAATAAACTACCCCAAAAATAAAAAATAAAATAAACTACTCCAAAATAAAAATATATATTACTTCAGAACACACCAGAACGTGCCATTTGACCGGTGCCATGTTTTAATGAAATTGCAAAATAATATATTTTCTATAGATTTGAGTGTGTTTTTTTATTTCTACTGTAGCCATATCAGATGTTATAGATTAAAGCAAGTCTGGTCACTTGTTTAGTCCTAGTAGGACTAGGGACTACTGACCACAGGGACCACACACTGACCACAGGGACAACTGACCACAGGGACCACTGACCACAGGGACCACTGACCACAGGGACCACTGACTACAGGGACCACTGACCACAGGGACCACACACACTCACCACAGGGACCACTGACCACTGGCCCCACACACTGATCACAGGGACCACTGACCACAGGGACCACTGATCACAGGGACCACTGACCACAGGGACCACTGACCACAGGGACCACTGACCACAGGGACCACTGACTACAGGGACCACTGACCACAGGGACCACTGACCACAGGGACTACTGACCACAGGGACCACACACTGACCACAGGGACAACTGACCACAGGGACCACACACACTCACCACAGGGACCACTGACCACTGGCCCCACACACTGATCACAGGGACCACTGACCACAGGGACCACTGACTACAGGGACCACTGACCACAGGGACTACTGACCACAGGGACTACTGACCACAGGAACTACTAACCACAGGGATCACTGACATTCTTAGTAGAAGAATGACAGAATGCAGGCCTGTGCAACTGAAAAATGTGTTGCCAGGTTCTATTCTTCAGCCTTGGCGAGCTCAGCAGTAGCAATGGATAATTAGTCACTTCTGCCCAGCTAGTCTCCATAATCCACATGTTTATTACTGATTACTTCCTTGTTGTTGTATTGTAAAGACCATACATTCAGGCTTTAGTTTAGCAGCTATAGCTCCCTACTTACCCACTGGTTTGCAAGTCCATTCTCCTTTCCCATTTCCAAGACACACACATTCCAACATGTAGCCTCCGGTTTCGTGGGGTCTTCTCCAGGTGTCCCCGATCTTGTAAGAGGCCCCTCCTTCATGACAGCGATCTGGAGGGAAATAGGAGCAGTAAAGACCGGTGTTTATGTCTGAGTGAACGCACAAAGAAATGAAAACACAGCATTATCTAACCACACGGCTAAACGCTCACAGCTGCAGGGTTCTGGTCGTGCTAATCAGCTGAGGAGAGGATGGAGCAGGGATTCTCAAAATGTCGTGCAAGGAACATTTGTGACGCATGAGTTTTTTGTCACAGTTGTGGTTCTAGGTACTGTAGCTCTGGGTTTTGAGTTATTGACATGTTATGTTCCATTTCCAGTCCTATTTTTGTTTTAGTTTGCGTAGATATAGTACCGCAGAATTGTCTGGCGTATAGGGGTTGCAAGATTATTTCAAAATGAATTCCTACATTAACAAAAGAAATTATTACAATGTTTGAGATTACATAAAATATCAGCATAAAACAGCTATTCACTAATATCTAGCCCTGCTCATCTGCCCCTTATGGACCAATGGCTTTTTGTGTATTGCATTTCAATTTGATTTTCTGATCTGTGTTGGCAAAATCAGTCCTCATGGATAACTACTGTTTTGATTTAGGGATATACACAAAGAAATTGATTGGGGAAGTTTTGTAATGGACCTTCAATAACATGGCTTATATCTCATTCATGAATATATTTGTCTGAGAAAGAGAAGGGTATGGAGGGAGGGAGGGAGAGGGGGATGGAGGGATGAAGAGAGGGAAAAAGAGATAGAAAGACAGACAGACATAAGATAGATAGATAGATAGATAGATATATTGGTACTCACTGCCAATGGTGCAGCTGATCTTCCCTCTCCCAGATCCGATGCAGGTGCAGTCCCAGATCATCCCGTCCTTTGGCCTCTCATACGTTTCTCCAACAGTGTAGGAACGCTGGTTTATCTTGTCAAAACACTTTTCCTCTTCTGGAAAGAAACAAAACAGAAAACCCACAATCTGTGTTGAAAACCAAATGCTTCTCCATCCTGAATTCCATCCCGTATTTTTTATGTCAAACCTGTATAGAAGATATCTTAGTAATAATCCAAATAAAGCGTGGATATATAAAGGAGCAATTTGTAAGAATCTGGTCAAAAGTGGTACTGCGCTTTCCCTGACTCAGGTAGCCAGATATGCAGACAAATCCAGCTAGGGCCATAAAAACTGAATAGACAAGATCTACAAACAACACCTTTTTCACACAGACAGAAATCCTAGTTTTACTCTTTGTTTTGTCATTAATAATTAGACAATCATAACAAGACCTTTTTTTATTTCTGTGGCCACATGTTACTTTACCAGAGAGATTAGCTTGACGTGGTTAGTTCTGGCAACCCGATCCTGCCAGGTGGAGGGCGGGACATTGAAATGAAAACAGTAACAAGATTCAGGGGCAATAAAACTAATTTGGAAATTCAAAAATCTCTGAACTGCTGTTATCAGTTAAATAAGTTTTAGAAAAGACCATGGTTTATTAATGCCTTTTGACAAATAAGAGCCCTTTAATGATGACTTGAGATGAAATTCTTACACATTGCTTCAACATGAATACTCACCATCTGGTTTACTGGTGCATTTAATCCCAGCGACTCCCTGACAGGTGCAGACCAGAATGCTGCCCAGGTACGGCCGCTCCCACTGGTCATTGACGCCATAAAACTGACCATTCTCCACACAGCCCTCTGGCAAAAGACAGAGAAATGTTAAAGGAGACATCTACATATTTGGGCATTTAACCACCTCACAATTTAACCATTGTTTCTCGTCAAAAAAAACATGCACAGAGTAGTTTTTAGACCCATTCACGCTAATATTAGGAAGTTTCATCTGTAGGGCACAACCTTTTAACTCTGCCTCAGTCTTGTTACAGTATGATATGACATTACAGCATTTTAAAACAAATCCGTTGCACGTCTGAGTTTCATTTAATTGAGTGGCTGCATAGACTATGCAGCCACTATATGCTCTCCTACTGTTTATTCTTCTTCTTCTTCTTCTTCTTCTTCTTCTTCTTCTTCTTCTTCTTCTTCTTCTTCTTCTTCTTCTTCTTCTTCTTCTTCTTCTTCCACTTCCGCCAGATTTTGGCACTTTTCAACTCTTCAACGCTTTCACCAAATTCAACAAATTATACATCGTTACGACCGGCTTCACCGTCTCATTATTGCTATTACTTTTCACACTTCCACCTTTTGCACTTTTTCAGATATTAACAAAAGTTCAAGCACTTTTTCCCATAGACTTACATTGGACCAGTACAACAGATTACTATACACACACATTACCACACATTACCACACTAACAATTCATTACCACACATACAATACATTACAACATCTTACAACACTTACAGCACCTTACAACACATTTAGCACCTTACAACACATTTAGCTCCTTACAACACATTTAGCACTTTACAACACATTCAGCACTTTACAACACTTTCAGTCCCTTACAACGAATTCTTCTTACTTCTTCTTCACTTCTTCCTCTTCTTCCCCTTCTTCCTCTTCTTTCCCTTCTTTCCCTTCTTCCTCTTCTTCCCCTTTTTCCCCTTCTTCCTCTTCTTCCCCTTCTTCCTCTTCTTCCTCTTCTTCCCCTTTTTCCTCTTCTTCCCCTTCTTCCTGTTCTTCCTCTTCTTCCCCTTCTTCCCCTTCTTCCTCTTCTTCCTCTTCTTCCCATTCTTCCTCTTCTTCCCCTTCTTCCTCTTCTTCCCCTTCTTCCCCTTCTTCCTCTTCTTCTTATTCCCCTTCTTCCCCTTCTTCTTCTTTCCTCTTCTTCCCTTTTCTTTCTTATTCTTTCTTCTTCTTCCCCTTCCTCTTCCTTCTTCATCCCTAACCCTTCCAACATCTATGCAGCCACTCACAATGGCTTCAGCCATTGTACCATTTCTAGTTTGATGTGTCATGTCATTTTCACTCTCTCTTTTCACTACTATTCCTCTTCTGGTTTGGTGTGTTTTTAACAGGATTTGATAATTTTTTGTTTACATTTAAACTCAAAATTGTGGTATATTTCACATGATTTTAGCTCATTATCCAAAGAGCTTATCCAAAGTTTGCAGACAGTAATTTTAAAACTTCTACCTCTCCCCCTGGTGGTAGCTTAGAGACTAACAGGTGGAACGCATGTTACTCTTCATACGATATTATTTCACATTCTAATGCAAATGTATGAATAAGAAGGAACAAAACCAGATAGAGACAGTCACACATTACTATTTTATGAGTATGTCTTCTTTAACAAACAAAATAATAACACATAATCCATGCACTGGCAATTTAGCTTTTAGCCGCAGTGCACCCAAACCCATAAAACAAATGACAAGATTATGCTGTTTACAAGACTCTGGGGCAAAGCGTCTAATAATAGCAAACGTCTTTAGATCTTGCCCTATCCACAAAGTACACACAGGGAGCCGAAGACAAAAAGATACCAGGAATAAACCTCTGGAGTGTGGGAGGGAGGGAGCCAGAGAGAGGCTTCACCCATGTCTGTGAAATCAAGATTGGATGTGTTAACTCCACTTCAAAGGGCCATGAGCCAGAGCCGTAAATCTGCAGAACCAAGTGAAGAATGGACAACACTTGTACTCTCAGCTCTCTCACACACAGCTTTTGTCCGCAACTAATTAGAAAGAACTGTGTGATGTCAAGTCGAATTCATTATTTATACCAATGATCCAAGACATTCAACAACATTAAACATTTATGGACATTTATGGACATTTTTGGACATTTCTGTGTTTTCTATCATTGCATTTCTTGTGTTTGAACTGCTTGATTCTCTGATCTGTGTTGGGCCAATTGCGTTGCGTAAAGAACTTACCCTGCGTCTTACTGAATGTTGTCTGTCAGAGCGACTTTTCATGGATTTTGTGTTAATTTAAGACTATTCCATCAGTGCGTGGATCTACTTTTCAGACAAAAAGGGTGGTAGGATTGTGTCATTACTTTACCAATACAGCCATTCTGTTTGGACCCAGCAGGAGGGTCCATAGAGAGTGGTGATGATCCTGGACATTTGGCGACATTTATGGACATTTATGGACATTGGTCATTCTTCCTATGGACCAATGGCTCAAGTGTGTTTGTTAATAATTCATTTAAGAAGAAGAAGAAGGTCCTTTATTCGTCCCACAATGGGGAAATTTCAATTTGAGGCATACACATAGACATCAAGGCAAGCAGCGAACATCACTTCCGCGCACCTTACAGGCAAAGAGCGTTAAGTGTCTTGCCCAAGGACACAACTACGGCAGACATCAGTGGGAGTCTGTGGAGAAGGTCTTTTGGTGGGCTCAAAACCCACAACCTTCGGGCTCAAAGGCCAATGCTCTACCAACTGAGCCACAGTTGCCCCACATTTAAATTGTCTGGTCTTTATAAAGTCCTTTGAGGCAACTGCTGTAGTTTTTTTTTAGTGCTATACAAAAACAAATGTTATTGAATTCTCAGTAAATTGGTACAAAAAACTACCAGCATTACTACTACTACTACTACTACTACTACTACTACTACTACTACTACTACTAATGTTGTTTTATTATCTAGTATTATAACTCAAGCCATTATGGATCTCTTACAACACTTTTGAAGCAATTTTGGTTAAACCTGAGCTTGTCATTGCTTCAAAAGTCTAATCTATACCACTATTGCTTTAACCTGCTGTGAAACCTGCTTTCTTTTCACTTTGCTACTGAGAGAGAAAAAAAAATCTATCATCCATAAAAATGTAAAGGCTAGATAAGATATGCCTGTACACAAAATGCTTCAAAAAATATCTCTCCTTTCGTGAACCACATGGCCTGTATGATGGAAAAAAGATACTATTTACACTCGGGCCCCATTCCTTTTATAATTGCCTCATTTGCATACTTCTCCCAGCTCCAAATGCTCCAATCTACATCTGCTTTTGATCTTGACTTGAATTGTTTGCAAATGTTCTAATGAATCAACAAAGAGCTAATTGGCCTCCTGGGGTTCGAGGTCAGGATCACACTATGTTAGAACAAACACAATTATCGACCAGAGATTAAAGACAGGAGGATAATCTCAAGCGTCAGAGAGGTTTAAGCATCGGGTTAAAACACAAAACTACACTTTCATTTTCAATACAGAGTAACAAATGAATAAGACTCACATTTTGATGACTATAGACAGCAAATGCCCGGACTTTACAGACAAGAATAATACCTGTGGTTTCTTTTAGCATTATCAAAAGACTACTCTATTTTCTTTGAATTTAACCATCTTTATGTCAGGGTATATCATTCATTCACTAGATCTTGGGACTTCAGCCTTGTTTTCAGAATCAAAATCAGAGTCATTTGTACTGCCATGTAAGTAACAGGAAGTCACAGACAGGTAAATTGCTTTGGCTCTCGATGCAAACAAGTCAAAAGTAGAGAATAGAATGGCATAGTAAAAATCTACATACATTTCTAAAATATAAAAACTACACCAACTACTAAATACTACAAACCCTCTGTTATAGAACATATATACACATTGAGCTTTCAAATAATACTTATTTGTCAACTATGGTCATAGTTGCAGCCCTGTGTCTTATCCACAATCAATCAAACTCTGTGTAAACTTAAAGCTGGGTTACCTAACTTTTATTTCTCATTACACTTAGTTTGTCCCGAGAGAAAAAGTCTTAAATGCTGTGAACAGGCCAGACCACTGCATGCTGCCATCATCTCATTAAGACAAATGTTATTTTTTGTGCATAATCTTTCCCTGTGAGTCACTCTGACGCTTTGGGCTGAAAGCTGATTGGCTGAGAAAGAGTGATCCATTCAATTTACTGTCAAAAAATGCTGATCGAGAGAAGAGACAGACACCAAAAATACATGCATGTGAAAACTAGAGATAAACCCAAGCTGTTTCAGAGTTTTTTTTGTGGTTTGAAAGTTACATACCCCAGCTTTAATCAACACCAAAATGACGTGTAGCTAATAGACAATTCAACGAATCCTTCAAATGAAAAAAACCCAAAACCTCTTATAGACACGAAGAGCAATAACCACAATGCTGATTGGTTCTTCCCTCTTGTTTTGCTAAGAACTTTGATTAGCCTTTTGTATGAACTGTGCTATATAAATAAGCCTGGCCTAAACCCGCATCCCAGTGTGCCTTACCTTGCGACACGGAGGAGACCTGATGCTGCTGCGCTTGTCGCTTGCTCTTGTGCGTCCTGGTCTGGGGCATACAGTTCACCACCGCGCTCCCGAGGCACAGGGCGACCAGTACCCCCTTGATGGTACTGGACATGGTACCTCTTCAAAAAAAAATCTAATTCAATTCACGTGAAAAAAAATAAAAATAAAAAACCCCAAGCGCGCGTCCGGATGTGTGTTGTATGTTCTAAGTTCACCGGACGTCCCAGCAGCAGCAGCAGAGTTGTGGGAGCGTCTCTTGCCTCCGCGCGTCTGCACTGAGTCTGCCCCAAACAGAGGTGCAGGTTAACCCGAGGGGGAGTGATTTGTCTGGGCCATGGCAAAGCGCACGAGCCGTGGAGGAGGAGGAGGAGTAAGAGGAGGGGGGGGGGGGGGGGGGGGGGGGATCTGCCCACAGCAGCGAGGAACTTTCACAAAACAAAAGGAAGGAAGACGAGTTATCAGACGTTATCAGAATTTGTCCATGGATCGCGAGCTGCAGTTGTGCCAGAAATATAGCGGGGAATACTGTCACAAAGGCAAGGCAAGTTTTTATGTATAGCACAATTATAGCCTAACTCTATTCTCTACCAATCTACTTTGGACTTGTTTGCACCAAGAGCCAAAGCAATTTCCTTTGACTGTGACTTCCTATTGATTCTGATTCTGATAAATGATCACAGTACATTAAAAAGAGTTAATATAAAATCTCTCAGTGGCCTGCGCAGTTGTCGACTATGATTAATTCATTGTATCATCACTGAAGTATCGGTGGATTCAAATACCAGATAAAATCACAGCAACTGTATAACCATTTTTTATATATCGGGGAGCTACTCGAAATAAGCTGGCCACAGAGCCACAGAGTTTTACTCCGCGTGTAAACATGTGACATCAATGATTGCATCTATGAGTTACATTTACTGTTGTGCTGAGTGGTTCGCAATCTCTCTTCTCCGCAAAAAGTTGGCTTTGACTGTCATCTGCTCCGACTGAAGTCTGCTGTCATAGTGTCCCTGGGCAAGACACTTAACCCCACATTTCCCAAAGCCCCCGCTGAAGCACCAAGGCTGTATCTTCATGGAAGCAGCAGCCTCTTCCCATGGACCAACCACCTGCACGAGAATCCCCCCCCCCCCCCCCATGTCATTTAAAGGAGATGAAAATGACATGATGACAAAATAAAGTGTAGAGATGCCAGCAAAGACATTGTAATTATCATTCCTCAATATCCACTGCACAGTCCTCGGGGTTTGTCTTTGCTCCCGGGGTTCACCTCCAGCTCCAGGACCGATCTGCAGATTTAGGTCACATGGCGTCAGCGTCTGGACAGTCTCCAGCCGAGGCCTTTCTTCAGGTCTGGAAACTCTTTCAGCGTCCAGGGCCTTTATTCCACTGATTCTTTTTCGTGATATAATCTCACTTGTGTAATGTAAGTCGAGTGGCCACCGTTTCACTTATTCCTAACACTACATCAGCACTGGAACGTCCACTGCAGCCATTATCGCTCTCCCATGTGGCAAGGTCATTACGGAGTCTCGGATTACCACTGCCAGCAATTACAACTTTAGTTCGGTTTCATTTAGGTGAGCTGTTTCCTCTCCAAATTAATTATTCGCTTTAGTCAATCGAGTTAACGAGGTTCAAATTGGTGGTGTGGCCTTTCTGTCTGTGGATATACATGCTTTTTGGTGAGATGCTTCCCTTATTTGGTCGCTCCCCTGCATTTCCAGTAACCTCCCAAAGCTCATTTATCTTTCTAATGGACTTGTTTGTTGGACAGTGATGCCACGCAGGAGAGACAGGGTGAGGAGGTCGGCTGATAAAAAGCTTGTTCTGAAAAAAAAAACCCTTTATTTTCTTCAATCAGAGGGAACATTTATTCAGATTTGCTTTTTAAAGAGCAAGTAGAAGGAAGGAAGAGGCTTTTGTACAATACATCTCAAATACTGTTTTTTCAGGTTTAAAGATTCTACGAACAATGTAAAATGTGACTTCTGATTTAATCTTATGTTGAATCTTTCTCAATATAGCTTTAACAGACCATATACTATACCTGCATTTATATTGTTGCGTTATGTATTGACTACCCTACACACAACATTCAAAATCAAAAATAGGCTATAAAGTGAGTGGATAAAGTGAGCATACCAAGAAAAAAGATATCACTCTTCTACATACAATAATAATTCTTTCTCAGGCATTTTTTTACACACTGCTCCAATCCTCACCCACTGTTGAACTCAGACCTAACTTTGCAAATGGATCTGATTAACAACAACCATCAGAGAAGTTGACTTGCTGGGGGTCAAGGTTAGAAGTCAAAAGGGGTAAATTAAAAATGCATGCATGGAGAAGAGAGGAGAGAACTTTGAAGAATGACCTTTCCAAAGATCAACAGTATTATTTCTAAAGTGTGGTACAGGCAAAAAATGCTTTCAATCTCCAGTTTGTTTTATATACAGAAAGACTATTGATCCCTGTAGGAGGAAATGCAGGTGTCCAGTAGCAGCAGAAACACATCCATCCATACAAACAAAACAAATAAATAGATAAATGCTACAGCACCTTAGGTCACATCAGCAGAAGTGGAGCAGCCGCTTGGTTCGGATAATTTTCTAGTCCAGAGTGTGATGCTGAATGCTCTGTTAGAATTTTTCTAAAAGTTAGCATTCCTCCAGTGGATTTCTGCTTGATTCGCTTATTTCAGACCATGAATCCTCTCCGCTCTGATCTGGACCAGTGAAAAACCATGAATACTGTACTGCAGAAACATCTCAGGTAAAAAATAGCAAGGAAAATACATTTGTAAAACACAAAACAACAACCGGCTCAAAGCTACTTTTAGGACTTGCAACCATTTCCAGCACATTCAACAACAACAACAAAATCTTAACCGCATGTGTCATGTCAGACTCACCTTTCTGTGTGTTTATATGTTGTTTGAATTCCATCCCTGAATTTGGCTTGGCTCACTGTGGCTGCTATAAAGAGAGAAGGAAAGAGGAATCTGCTCCAAATTCCCACCCATGGAACTTGTCAAAGCAGCTCTCATCGGCCAATTCTGCGAGAAGGCAAGCGCTGTAGGTGATGTCACATCTGTTATCAAGACTATTACACAGTCTAAAGGTGCAAACACTTTCTTTGGCCAGGTCATCTCTTCTTTACACACTGAGGCTGGGTGGCCCAAACGTCTCGGCATTTAACCCGCCTCACAAACTAGTCTTTAAGACAGATTTGGACATGAATAAACTGTTTTATAGCCTGTTGCTTTCATAAGGGTCAGCTTTTACCGTCAATTTTGGTGTTGCTTTGTCATGAAGTTGTCCTTCTAAAATATTTTAGATATATATATATATTTTAGATATATATATGTCTAAAATAGGCTTTCAAATGTATTCATAGATCCACGTATAGCTTGAAATCAATTACAACATGATTCCCAGGGATTCTGGGTGTACTGCCCTGTGACTTTAGAAAACTGACTGAAACTGACTTATTTTGACCCCTTTATTTTTGACTCATTCCTGTCTTCCACATTGTAAAAAGCCAACACGGGTCTCGACAACACAAGAACATTCCCCACTGGTTTCCCTTTTTCGATACAGCTTTCACTGTGAGGCTTCAGCTTGGACCCTTCCCTTCCCTGGGGGTGTCTCGGATTCTTATGTTTATTCCTGTGGAAAAGCGAACTCCAAGCAAAACATAATATCTCATTTTAGCAGAACATAAGTACACAACATACACACATACAGTACATGAATGAGCTACAGTATACAAACAATTATTCACAGAACAAATAATGAGAGCAAACAAGAAAACTTGAAGAGGTACACAACTCACGGTGAGAAAAGCATTTTTTACTTTCTGGCTTTTAACACAGAGTGAGTTGTACGGTCCTCTTTTTGTCTGTTTTTTTGTTGTTTTTAGTTTCATTTTTGAATTGGATGACTGGTATTTAAATTATTTTATTACATTTTTACTGTCTTTACTTCTTCTACTTATTATTTTAAATATAAAAAGCAAACTTGCATATTTAAAAGTGTTTATATTGATATAGTGATATATTAATATCTTCTGGTCGAAGCAAATAGTGCATTTATCTAATCCCCTCTCCTAGCTTTCTTCTCCTTTGGTTAATTTTTACTTGAGAAGTCATTCACTGATTAAACGTTGCAAATCTTCTATCCCATGCCAACTTCATAGCCCATTATTACAATTCTTTGGAGCAGCGGCGTCGTTGCATCATGTTTTCCTCATGAATAACAGTCTCATAAAACTGACACATTTACGCATCACCGCTTTGAACACCACTTCCAGACAATATCTCTTAACTCTTCGGTTAATCTGCTCTTGTATTTTCCAATACTAATGTCTGGAGTCACTTGTGTTTGTCTCAAAGACTGTAAAAACCAACAGAAGTAGTCACGCCCATCTCCGCTGTTGAAACTACTGTGCCATCATTTTTGCCTTCAGTGGGCTTTTTCAAAATGGCCTCGGGGGCAAGAAAATTTGGAAAAACGCATTTGTGCATGTGTTAGCTGCACTAGCCCCATTCATTTATCCATCCATCCATTTTCTTCCCCTTAAACCATTTCTGGGTCGGGGGGGTGGCAGTCAGAGCTGCACCCAGTACACAGAGCACCAGCCCCTCACTGATCCTCCTGCAGGTGGTGAGTCCACAGGAGCTGAGATCTTTCAGTGGGGGCTTTGGGCAAAGTAGGGTTAAGTATCTTGCCCAAGGACACAACAACCGCAGTCATCAGTGGGAGTCGTGAAGTAGGTCTTACGGTGGGCTCGAACCCACGACCTTCAGGCCCAAAGGCCAATGCTCTACCAACTGAGCTACTGTCGCCCATTCATTTAGTGCATTCTAAAGTCCACATCTCGCCTCAAATTGCATTAAAAGTGACATTTGTGTCTGTATTCGTTCGTATTTTAACTTGTCCGCCATCTTGGTTTGCTTCGGCTTCCGTGAGACGTGCATGCGCAGGTTTGCATCACATCATTAACAGCTGAGGCGGCACAACTCGACAGACCCGCCCCCGCTGGTTTGTCTTTGTCACCCAGATCTAAACATCGCTCCAAACATCCTCTTGCGGTTGCCGTGTCCAAACCACTGCTACTGCTGCTCTGGTCTAATCACTTTGGAGCCGGAAATCCCTTTTTAAGATAAAGACTAAGAGATCCTTCGTTTGTCCCACAGTGGTGAAATTTCATTGTTGCTTCACCAGTTAGGAATGTTCTTTTCGGATGCCTGTGTTTTACTTTATGAAGGTATTTCAACATAATGATAATATTAAATCAAACTTATGGACAATCGAAGACGCCTTACATAACACGTAAAAAATAAACATTGAAGAACAAAAATAAAGAAAGGCTGGAACAGGGATTTGAGAAATGATTTGAAGTGACTTGACTTTTATAAACAAAATGTGTTTATTGTTGGGATTGAACTCTAGACTGTAAATATTACAGTAAATAAAACTACTGGAGCTATCCAAAATGGCCGCGAGTGGTCCCGCCCACAAGAAAATTGTGAAAAAACGCATCTGCGCATGGGTCAGCCGGCGCAAGCTCCATTCATTTAAACAAGTGACTTCAAAAATGGAGTGGTCCAAAAAAAAAAATCACCCCCCTCAGCATTGACACACAAGTGGAACGGAGCTTTGGGCCAAGAGCCAACTTTTGGAACATCCTGTAAAGACATTTTCGAGAGGTAAGAAGATGTTATATGTTAGCATTGGCTAATTCATCTTCTGGGTCCACCCCCATCGGCCCGGGGTGGTATTGCAAGCATGTCAGCGCACGTCATTTTGGCCACTTTTGAGCTGGGACCCGCCCCCACTGGATTGAACCCATACTGGACCAAATATAATGTATAATGTTTTATATAAATTATTTAACTTCTAATGAGGATTGGGTTAAAATGCAAAATGTTAGAATTCATAATTATACTCATAAATGGTAGATTAGTTTCAACAGTGGAGATAGGCGTGACTAAGACAGTTCATAATTACAGTCTATGGTTAAAACTGGAGTCACCTGAAGAAATGGGTGGAGTCTGTGCTCGTGCTCAGGTTGGAACTAAAACTTGCAGCTGCACTGACCCTTTCTGGAACCAGTTTTGACATCCCTGCAGTACTCACATATTCATAAAATGTACAATATACCTTGTGTGATGTTGCATGTATAACTGGGAGAGAAACGGGTTGAAAAAAATGACCAGAGAAAGATTCAGGTCGAGTTCAAACACGGGAATTAGCCAAACCTATAGGACTCGTTATGCTTTATTCTGAGAAATAGGATCAAATCGAAATGAGAAAGAGCAAGGTCACAGCTGCACAACTTCTCTTCACCTAAAAAACGTCCATTATTCATCCAAACTGACACCTCCGTTGCACGATTATGTCTAATTCCCATGGAGTCCTGGTATTCAATGCATGTGTTTCATTTTGCATTCTTCTCGTGATGGACTGTACGTGTCTGCTGAGGGGAAATTGTGGGAAATTGATGAGAAAAATTGCACAAAGGTCAAGTGTTGAAATATCACTAACATTTGGTGTGTGGGGATTTGTAACTTCTCAGCGTCATCCAAGTTTCTGTTGCATAACTCATCCCAAATGAAGGCCAAGTATGACGCGCGGTTATTGCAAAGTCTATTAACTGCACAGTGTAAAAATGAGAAAAACTAGATAAAAAGTAAGCATGTTTCTGGTTTTATTTTGATCAATTGGTTTTTGGTTTTGTTTTCTGTGATGAACCCTGAGCAGCCTTGAGTTCTCTCTATGTTTGAAAATGGGAATGATCCACTGGTTTAGGTATTTTACACATGTATGGTCAAGAGTTTGGTTCACATGAGTTTGCTACACCGTAGTTTGTAGAAGGTTCAAATGAAGGCATTCGGGTATTTCAATCTGGAGAGACTTATAGACAAAACATGGGTATTATTAGTTCAGTTCAGTTCAGAGCTCAGCGCAACATACACTTTTGATAAAAAACTAAAAATAGAAAAATGTTTCTTTAAGTGCTGTAGAGCACTCAAAAGGAGTGGGTAAAGTAAAAAGAAAAAAAAAGTATAAATGCTTACCCTTTCATTGCATAATTAAATTAAATGTTCTGTCAGAGTAATACCTAAATACAGTTCAGAGGTATTATTACAATTGTATGTTGTTTGGCAGTAAAAAAAATTAAACACATGACTCCGAGGACAACATTTTCCTGATTACATTTATTGCTGCTGTACAGAAATATTTGTGAAATTGAAATCTCAATGAATGTTGTGAAATCAGCCCACAACATGTTAATGAGAGATAGACTTTATTGATCTCACACAGGAGAAAATTACATGTCACAAATGGCATGGACAGAAACACTCAATATTGTGCAAAAGAAAGAAATGTGCAAACATGTTAAATGCAGAATATATTATGTACAATAAAAAGTGGCAATTAAAAAGTGGCAATCAAGAAACAGTATCAATAGTAGTGCAGGTTTTTCAGTCCTAATGCAAGTGACTCATTGTACAGTCTGACAGCAGTGGGGATAAAGGCCCTGCAGTAGCCTCATGCAATATTCATTCATATTGCACGTTATTTGTCCATTTTACTTAACAAAGAGCACTGAAAGTCACTTTTTTACACTTTGGGCTGAAAACTGATTGGCTGAGTGTGGTTCTCTGAAAAAGCTGATCTGAATATGTGACAGATTTAAGGGACCCAAAATTGGTGAATGTGTTCAAAGCTTTAGTGATTGATTCTAATGATTGTAAATTAACATTGATATTTCATTATTGTGGTCTGAAGGTTAGTTACCCCAGCTTTAATAAACAATGTTCTTCCGTTACGTAGATGCAAATAGTTTTTTACACTACAATACTCAAGTATACCATTTTGTATCCCCCTGTTTACCATGTCTGTGTTTCAAGTTCCCAAAAGTCTGCTTGACCAAAGTGTAACCATTTTATCCTGTGGCAAGTTTAGTCCATGCATGTTGAACTTGCATTTGTCCGTATTTTTTTTATCTGAGGAACTCTTAAATTCAAGCCAAAGTCAACAAATAATTTTGCAATCTGGTTTAGCATCGTGGCTTCCCTCCCCCCCCAGTTTCCCTCGCTCCCCCAGCCCCATGGGAGGTGAGGTCAGAGTCTGAGGGGGATGCAGTGATTAGACCCTCAGGATATTCTTTAATCTTTATTTGCACACAAAATGAATTTTTGTATTTATGTATTAATTTATTTCAGGCAAACACAAGAGCATCACAGTTGCTATTATAAACGATTCTGCCTGAAAGGAAGTGGGAATAACAGAATTGATTTAATCCCACCCCATTTTCCATTCCCACATGAGCTCCTCTGCTACTGCAAACTTAAACATTAATGAAAAAATAATCAAATCTTACCATGGCCAAACTATAATGTCCATCTGCAGCCTCATATTTTAGTGATAAGAGTTGTGAACCTTTCTATATGAGCAAAATTTCAATTCCTAGTTTGTGACTTCCTGTTACTTACAAGGACAATCACAATTATTCTGATGTTGATGAACAGTCAGTGTTAGTGGACAATGTGTGTCAGTAAAGACTGGAGCTGCTACCGTCAACATGTCTTCCTAAAGCTGATCCAACATGTCCCAATACTAAAACTGTGGCTTTTAGTGAATTCTATAAGTCATCCTGACATGGGGGTTTTACAGTTCAAGACAAGTGACTAAAGAGGCCTTTGAACAGTTTCTGAATCATGTTGTGCAGATCAACTTTGCCTGTGTGCAAAAAGTGAAAGTGATGAAATTTGAGGTCATAAATGGTATTTATCTTAATTTGAGCTCATTCTGACTGTTTGCCAATAGGATGAAGCTATTTAGTCTTATTTCATTATTTACTTACTTACTTACTTACTTACTTACTTTTTCTAATTCCAAGGGAGAGATTTCTTGTATATTTTTAAAACAAGATCATTTTGCTTTGTCCAATTGGCAAATCTTTTTCATTAATTTTGCAGTGAAGAATAAGTCTGACTGGTATGAAATCAAAAAACACTCAAACTTGGTTGAATAGCACAGTTAAACGTAATTTCCGATGTAAGCAAATGTTTAAAATGCATTGAATCGGATGCATCTGAACCGAATCTGATATTAAAACTATATAAAATGTCTGTAGCGCTCACAGCAAGAAGACCATGAGTTTGCTTTGCAAGCACTGGACCATTCTATGTGGAAGCTATGTGTATTCTTCTATCACCCAAAACATGCACTGTAGGTCAAATTTTCCAGGTTCGGTCCTGATCAAGAGCATCAACATCTGGACATTGGCCCCCATAACAATACTGTTGACAGGTTCCCCCAGTGCCTTTGGAAGGATTGCTCTAATGCAGAGGAAAAATGTTATTATCTTACCTTACATGGGTTGAGTGGATAGCATTCTCGCTTCTCAGCAAGAAGATCCTGGGTTCGAATCCCGGTCGGAACAGGGCCTTTCTGATAGGAGTTTGCATGTTCTCCCTGTGTCTGCATAGGTTTCCTCCGGGTAATCCAGTTTCCCCTACCACTAAAACATGTACAATTTGTCTGGCCTGCTGTACTGGCAACTCCGCTCCCATCTTTGTGTGGAGTGAGAGGACAAATGCCCAAATAATAACAATTGTAAACCGCTTTGTGACTCTGGTCTGTGAAAGGCGGTATATAAATAAAGATTACTTACTTACTTACATTGACTGAGGTTACCTACGAAATCATTGCGTTAAACTGGTTGGTGCGGTTTGGATCTCTTTTAACACTTTTGAAGACATTTTGGTTAACCCTTTAATGCTGCAGGAGCACTCCCTCCCATTTTATCACATAAACACATGTGATAATAACACTTTATTTATTTTTTTACCCTTATTTTTTATTTTAGGCCTTTACCAAATGCTTGAGATGCAGTTTAATGGTAAAAGTGCCTGAGACCAAGTGATAGAGATGATGAGGAAGTAGATTTAGGTTCCAATGGCAAATCATGTTTTAAAACAAACAGAATATGCTGAGATTAAGACAAACACCACTCAATTCAAGCAATTATTACCTGATCATTCATCATTTTTTGCAGTGTAACAACTTTTCTCCCAGTTTTATTTAGTCAAATACTTTGGAAGCATGTAAGACACCAACCAAACGCCCTCCATCGCAGACAAACTGTAAATGAGTGAATCAGGTTTATTACGTGGAGACAGGAAGCATGCCCTTGTGTCATGTCCAGCTCACAGACCATCACCATGTGTTTTCCTTGGAAAGAGAACTGTTTTTTTTGTTATCACTCGGAAAAGTGCCACTCAGCAAGAGAGGAATATTGGTCAAGGCGGGGTTTTTACAGTGTGTCATATACCGGGGGCTTTTTACTATTAAGACCACAAAATGGAAAGGTCATTATAGGGGAAACTCGCCTCAACGCTGCTTAGAATACTGTATGCAAGATTGGTACCATTATAAAGAAAAAAATCATGAATTGCTTTACTTTTTCTCTGTATTGCTAATTTAATATATACTTTATTGTCTCTGCTTAGGATATCTGTTCTCTGCTTTTTCCATCCAATGCTACTGTTGCCTCTGTCGGGACCCACCTCCAGATGTTAATTCTCTTGGTCAGGACCAGACACCGGGATCCAAGTACCCACTGGGTTTTAGAGCTTTTCCTTGCTAATGCAGGAGGGTGTAAGGACAGTGGTAATGATTCAGGACACTCGACATTCAGCAACATCTATGAACTTTATGACATTGGTCATCTGACAATGTGTTTTTCATCATTCCATTTCTTGTGTTAGAACTTTTTGATTCTCTGATA
This sequence comes from Knipowitschia caucasica, assembly GCA_964034765.1. NCBI lineage: Eukaryota > Metazoa > Chordata > Actinopteri > Gobiiformes > Gobiidae > Knipowitschia > Knipowitschia caucasica. The sequence continues at coordinate 30,871,864 of OZ035837.1, read as the reverse complement.
TGTGTTGGTGACTTGACGGCTAGAAAGATATACTTTAATTGTTGTTGAGAAGCTAACCACTTATCCACCGCTTGCTAATTCTGCCCCATAGTTATGTGCCTGGAATATATTATAACAAGTTTTAGTTCCTTCTTTAATATAAATGAAAAGTTTATATGACAGGTATGACAGTAAGTCAGACCTGTTCCCGGTGCATGTTGGCCTCCGCCAGGGCTGCCCTTTGTCACCGGTTCTGTTCACTGTGTTCATGGACAGAATTTCTAGGTGCAGCCAGGGGTCGGAGGGGGTCCGGTTCGGGGACCACAGGATTTCATCTCTGCTGTTTGCGGATGATGTTGTCCTGTTGGCTCCAACGAACCAGGACCTGCAACATGCACTGGAGCGGTTTGCAGCCGAGTGTGAAGCGGCTGGGATGAGAATCAGCACCTCCAAATCCGAGGCCATGGTGCTCGACCGGAAAAAGGTGCCTTGCCCTCTTCAGGTGGGTGGGGAGGTCCTTCCTCAAGTGGAGGAGTTCAAGTATCTCGGGGTCTTGTTCACGAGTGAGGGAAGGATGGAGCGTGAGATTGACAGGCGGATCGGTGCAGCGTGCGCAGTGATGCGGTCGCTGTATCGGACCGTTGTGGTGAAGAGGGAGTTGAGCCGAAAGGCAAAGCTCTCAATTTACCGGTCAATCTTCGTTCCCTCCCTCACCTATGGTCATGAGCTTTGGGTAATGACCGAAAGAACGAGATCGCGGATACACGCGGTCGAAATGAGCTTCCTCCGCAGAGTGGCTGGGCGCTCCCTTATAGATAGGGTGAGGAGCTCGGTCACACGGGAGGAGCTCGGAGTAGAGCCGCTGCTTCTTCACGTCGAGAGGAACCAGTTGAGGTGGCTCGGGCGTCTGTTCCGGATGCCTCCTGGACGCCTCCCTGGGGAGGTGTTCCGGGCACGTCCCACCGGGAGGAGGCCCCGGGGAAGACCCAGGACACGCTGGAGAGACTATGTCTCTCAACTGGCCTGGGAGCGCCTTGGGGTCCCCCCAGACGAGCTGGAGGAAGTGTGTGTGGATAGGGAAGTCTGAGCGTCTCTGCTTAGACTGCTGCCCCCGTGACGTGGCAACGGATGAAGCGGAAGAAGATGGAATGGAATGGAATGGAAAAGTTTATATACAAAAACAGAAGTGCCTTGGGAACATATCAGAAAAGCTTACAATTTTCTTTTTATCTAGGGGTTTTGTGAAAAGCCGGCTCTATTCTAGTGCCATAAAAATAAAATGTCACCCCTTCTTGAGCGAATACTTTTATGTGTACAGCCATTAACAGAACATGTGGAAGATTGTAACAAGTGGAATACAATATTTGGACAACATTTCAAAACAGTGATATCTGTTTTTGCATATGAACTCTTCAAATATAAATGCCAGACACCGACGTGTTCTATTATGTATTTTGTCATGGTACAGATAATTAGATAACATTAGATAAACTTTCCAAGAATTCTGCAGAAAAACAGAAAATGTGTAGCATAAATTCGTACCACAATTGATTACATCTTCAAGCTCTCAGCATATTCTCTGGTTTCACAAATGCCAACAATGTACAAAATACATACAGCAACTTTGACTTTGAAAACATCAACTGGAGCCTCCACCAAACACGTGTTTTTGCAGATATACGACACCAACAACTAAACGCGAAACATGCAGCAGGTTGTCCTCTTGTAAGCTGGTTTTAATTGAAAAGTTGATCCATAGATTAAGCATCGTGCTGTAAAAGCAAACAGACGCTTATTTTGAACTATGACGGTTTGGTTATTCAGGATCCGGGGTCCACAAACTTCAGCTCAAAAGTGGGTTACTCTGAAAAACCAAAAATCTGTGTATGTTTACTTGGATGTAGAGGATTAATAATGTTGTCAGAATATTTACAAGTTATCCACATAGAGACATTTGTTTGGTGGGCTTTCTGAGAAGAACTATGTCAACAGTACTTGGTAAATCATGGTTTTCAGAATATAGGTCCTGGGTTGGAATCCTGATCGGAACATGGTCTTTCTGAGTGAAGTTTGTATGTTCTCCCCGTGTCTGCGTAGGTTTCCTCCAGGTGCTCCGGTTTCCCCTACCACTAAAAACATGTACAATAGGGCGCTCATTTAGCTCGGATTATTAGCCATCCGTAAACTTTGGTCCATTATCATTTCCTACATGTACGTCTGGGTCTGATCCTAGTGGCTGTAATTTCGGTTAAATCCCCTCCAACTAATCAGCGAGCGGGGGAGGTGGATGTTGTAGGTTGGTGTCGCTGACGTCAAGAGTTTGCGGCGAGTTTGCTGGTAGTTTGGCAGTGGCGGCGAATGCGATAGTAAAGTAATCCGTTCTGGTTCGGCTTCAAATATCATGAAATTGAAGCCGGAGAGAAATCCGTTTGGCGGTCCTCACTCCTCCACGTACTTCTTGAGCGTTTCCGTTTTGAGCCAAGGCGACTATGGACCAACGGCTCCTATGTGTTTGTTACTGTTTGATTCTCTGATTTGTTTTTGAATAATCGACAACTTGGTGAAGTCCCCCGAGACGACTGCTGTTGTGATTTAGGGCTAAATTTTTAAATGTGTGATTAGAATTACTGGAATTGAGTGGTTTTTTAGCTTCATTTGAGTATATTCTGATTCAAAAGACAATTTTCCAATGGAGATGAAGCCGTTCAGTCTTATTTGTCCCATTGGAAAATCTTTTTTTAAGACTCAGTCAGAATGTGCTCAAATTAAGACACATTTAGCCTAATCTGAGCAATTTTGGATTCACTTTTTTGCAGTGTACAACAGGACATGTAATTGATTTGAATGATGTATATGATTTTTGCTCTTATCTTTGCTTACAGTACGTTGTGTCTTCACTGATTCCAATACACAAACTGCGGTAAAAGTGTAAGAGGAGGAAGAGCATTTGGTTCTACACCGACCACGTGTCATCAGTCTCACCTCAGGCCATTACTCACGATGAGCGCTTTTTTACGGCAGCTTTCAAACACACCGTGGAGCGTTAACTTCACTATAACACGTTTCCTAAATAACGTGGTGCGAGACATGAGCCAGACTGAAGGAAAACACACCGCAAACTTTACACAGGCTCAAAATACACTTCTGTTTTGAGGTCATAATTGGAGGAGTAATATTGTTTTTCAGGCTCCATGTTGAGCGACGTGCAAAAGATTTTAATCTTTTCTAATATAACGCATGTGTGGATTTATACAGTGGGAATGAAGGGAAGTTTATTTGTATTACACGTTCCATCTACGCAGGGTGAAATATAAAAACATAGAATAGAAAGCACAGATTTCAATTCTATATTCAATACACCACTGCAGACACAAGTCAATGGCTCAGTTGGCAGAGCATTGGCTTCTGAGCCTAGAGGTTGTAGGTTTGAGCCCACCACAGACTTTCTCTACTGACTCTCACTGATGTCTGCTGTTGTTGTGTCCTTGGGCAAGACACTTGACCCCAGTTTGCCTGAAGCCCGCGCTGAAAAGTCAATGCAGCTAAGACAGGAGCAGCCCTCCTCCTGCAGGAGGAGCAGTGAGGGGCTGGTGCTATGTGAGTCGGGGGCAGCTCTGACTGCCACACCCCGACCCAGAAATGGATGGATGAAGGGGAAGAAAATCGATGGATGTATGGAACTGCAGACACAGGAAGAATATGCAAACTCTACTAAGAAAGACCCTGTTACAAATGGGATTCAAACCTAGGACCTTCTTGCTGAGAACAAGGCCTTTCTGTGTGGAGTTTGCATGTTCTCCCCTATGTCTGTGTAGCTTTTCTCCCTACCGCTAAAATGTACAGTAGGAGTAGGTGAACGGATGGTGTTGGTCGGAGGATTTGACCCCAGTGTGTTCGGCGTCTCGCTACCGATTACATGATTTCATTTTGATCTGTCCATTTCTTACTCGACTTATCAACTATGTCAAACTCCTCCATTCTCTGAGCTGCTCTAAACATGTCCTAAATACAGAGAAAGTAACCTCAGAGCCACTGCCCTGACCTTTAGTCTTTACCGTCACGCAGCAAAGACACGCTACATTTTTCATTAAAGCAACTATGTAACTTTGTGAAGGCGGCACGTCGCACACATGTGTTGATGGAAACATGGCAAAAACAATGGTTAAGAACAGTTTCCATGGAGATAGATTTGTTTCATGCCATAATGAGGTTATTTCTGCAAAAAGGAAGACAGCATTTCCGTAACAATAACAAGGAAGAACAACATTTCCTCTGAAAAAAGTGAGAGTTTGTTTCTGTGCAATTAAAGCTGAGGTCGTTTAGGAAGTTTCATTTTGTCTTCTTGGTAGAATTATGTAGTTTTGAGCATAAAAACATAATAAAAACACGTAAAAACACATAAAAACGCAGGAAATGTCAGACAGTAAGCGATGTGATGAGGTTATATGGTTTCTCTATACCAGGCAATTGTAAGTTAGCGATGTTATTGCCTTGACATATTTAGAAGGTAAACACAAAATGCATTTGTCTGTTTGGTAGACATGTCTTTATATCATCTGTGTACAATGTTTTAAGGGAGAATCTGAAGTGTTTTGTGTTTGTTGTCTTAGGTTAAAAAATCAAAAAACATACTGTTGTCTGGTAGAGAAGAACCAAACAACCGTAAAGCTGAGATACCTGTCTTTCAAAATGTAAATTGTAAAAAAATTAAAATAAAATAACGTCCATGTGACTCGTTACTTTCCTTTCCTAATTTGCATCTGCTACATTTTAGACCGAAAAAGAGAGGACCACCGACAGCCAAAATCCCAGCCCAAAATGTGAAATTGTTGTCTGATTCATTCACAACATTTCACTTTAAACATAGGTTTTCCCTGCTTTTAGCCAATTGGAATTAAATATTTATTTTGGTTAAATAGAACCAAGTAACCACAGTATGTTGTATTTGCTGATTTCATTCTCATGAATTCTGCTAAAGTCAGACCTTTATTTCATTTAAATTTCCCCACTGTGAGACAAATGAAGGATCTACATACATGCCATCAGGAGTAAATCTTTATTTACGTTTTATTTACGGACTATTGTGGTTGCTATGGTTACATCACAAGAGCATTGAACAATCCCTAACGTCAGCTTGCCTGGTCTGCTCTGTGGAGGAGGTGGGGGGATGGAGGAAGTCGCTAAATGAATGGGAAGAAGTAAAAAGGAAAGCATATGTCACTGTCTCCAGGCCTAAAAGTGTCTAAAAGCTGTTGTTTGACTCATTATTACAGCCTGGAAAACAGTTACTAAGGACACGGTGCGTGGAAAACACTGATTTCCCTCAAACTGAATCACAGAGCATCACGCTGTAATTAGAGGAACTTATAAAACAAGGGCGGTGTTTGTGTTGATGCTTGATGTAAGTTTGTGTGTTAGAGCAAATAAGCTACAACCCAGAGAAATGGCAAGATTGGAAATGTATTGATAACAAATATTAACACAAATGGTCATATTTGCTGTTTAATTGCACATACCTTACTCTAAGCCGCAGCTATCTATGAGCCGCACCTTACTATAAGACGCACCTTACTATAAGCCGCACCTTCCTGTAGGCCGCAACTTACTATAAGCCGCACCTTACTATAAGCCGCACCTTCCTGTAGGCCGCAACTTACTATAAGCTGCATCTTCCTGTAGGCCGCACCTTACTATAAGCCGCACCTTCCTGTAGGCCGCAACTTACTATAAGCTGCATCTTCCTGTAGGCCGCACCTTACTATAAGCTGCACCTTCCTGTAGGCCACATCTTACGATAAGCCGCACCTCACTATAAGCCGCACCTTACTATAAGCCACACCTTACTATGAGGCAAGGCAAGGCAAGGCAAGTTTATTTATATAGCACAATTCATACACAAGGCAATTCAAAGTGCTGAACAAAACAAGAAAGCATTAAAATCATAAATTATCACAGAACATTAAAAAGAAAGATAAAAATATAAAATCCCTCAGTTGTATGCACAGTTAAACAGAACTGTCTTTAACCTGGTTTTAAACAGTGTCAGAGAAGAGGCCTGTCTCACATCTTCAGGAAGACTGTTCCAGATTTTAGCAGCATGAATCTGAAAAGCAGCCTCCCCATGTTTAGTTCTGACTCTGGGCACTAACAGGAGTCCAGTCCCTGTGCTCCTCAGAGTCCGGGCTGGTTCATATGGGACTAACATGTCACTAATATATTTTGGTGCGAGGCTATGGAGAGACTTGTACACAAGCAGAGCTGTTTTAAAGTCTATTCTCTGAGCCACAGGAAGCCAGTGCAGAGACCTGAGAACTGGACTAATGTGATCGTACTTCCTGGTTCTAGTCAGGACTCGAGCTGCTGCATTTTGAATGTACTGCAGCTGTTTTACAGCCTGTTTGGACAGACCTGTGAGCAGGCCATTGCAGTAGTCTAACCTACTGGAGACAAATGCATGGATAAGAATCTCCAGGTCTGCTTTAGACACTATGTTTTTGATCCTGGCAATGTTTTTTAGATGGTAAAAAGCTGCTGATGTTACTGATTTGATGTGGCTATTAAAATTTAAGTCTGAGTCCAGTATTACCCCTAGATTTCTGACCTTGTTTGAAGGTTTTAGGGAGAGAGACTGTAGGTGACAGATGACGCTCTCTCTTTGTTTCTGGGGACCAAAGACAATCATTTCAGTTTTGTCTGCGTTTAGCTGAAGGAAGTTGTTTTGCATCCACTCACTGATCTGTTGGATACAGTGAAGGAGTGAGTCCACTGGTCCATGTTCTCCTGCAGTCAGTGAGACATAGATCTGAGTGTCGTCTGCACTCTATATAGTGCATACTATAAGCCGCACCTTACTATAAGCCGCACCTCACTATAAGATGCCCCTTCCTGTAGGCCCCACCTTACTACAAGCTGCACCATACTATAAGCCGCACCTGACTAAAAGCCGCAGCAGCCAAAGTGAGGGGAAAAGTTGCGGCTTTTAGTCTAAAATGTACGGTAATATAAAGCAAAGCCTGAGAGGTCTATTATTGGAATAACACTTTTCTGGAACCATGAACCTACCGTTGATCACAGGAAACAGCTGCTGCAGATGTCCGTTGTGTGTGTTCAACTGAAACTGTAACTCAGTGAATTAATATTTTAACGTACATTAATGATTCGTGTTGAACAATTAATAAAGGATAAAGGTAATTGATCTCACAATGTTGAACTTTGCATGTCACATTTGTCATGGATACAATCACTCAGATTGAAGGTTGTGGGCTTGAACCCACAACCTTCAGGCTCAAGGGCCAATGCTCTACCAACTGAGTTTTTTGGAGCCAACTGCCCATAGGGAGTGGGATGACCAATGACCATAAATGTCCTTAAATGTTCCGGATGATTGTCCTTTGACCCTTCTACTTCGGCAAGGAACGACAAAAACAAAAGTGTGAAAAAGTGAGAAAGCTTGGGGGGGGCACGTTGAAAAGGGATCCACCAAATATTTGGCAAAATGTCTCTCAATTTGAGCATGTTTTGACTGAGCCTAAAGACAAGATTTGGCAATGGGACAAAGCAAAAATGATCTTGTTTTAAAAGATACAAGAAATGACTGTCAGACTGTACTCAAATGACTTAATCCACACAATTATTACATCATATTTTATAAATTTTTTTGCATTTCCATAGGAATCATAACTTCCACAGCCTTTAAAATGTTTACCCTGAGTTTTGCTTGAACGAGGACTAAGGGCAGCTGCACAGAGATTACCATGTCCTATACTCCTCAAATCCCATTGTGATTGATGTCGTTTTATCCCGCAGGCTTCTCTAACTTTGACTCTGGGTGCACCTTGGACATGACCTGTGTTTGTCATCAATACAAGAGCTCAACTCCAGGGCAGCAGTTCCTTTCATGTGTCCAAAAGCGCCCTCTGCACCTGTGCGCTGAGGCGGGACTGAAGAATCTCTCTGTTTGATGTTGTTCACTGACCTGCTGCAAGCTTCTCCTCCTCTTTCCAAAACACTGGAGCAACTGTTTGTTCCGGGACAGCCCACTTCGGACCAAAAGCCTTGATTAATCCCCCTGAGAACATACAGGAGACGTATGAGGGATCAGTGGCAATAAGTCACATGGCTCGGTCTACATTTTTATATTTAAATGACCTGAAATGTCTCTATGCTACACCAATATTCTTATATACTCTGGCTATAAATTGTACACTTTAATAGCTGCTGTCAAATGTTAAGGACTCATACACAGGGACAGATTAGAGGAGTGGCCAATTTCAAAATATTCTAATTTTCTAATGTCATGTCATTTTCTACCCCTTTATCCATTTCTGGGTTGGGGGGGGGGTGGCACTCAGAGCTTCTACTCAAATCTCAATGCACCAGTCCCTCACTGATCCTCCTGCAGGTGGATCAGCGAGGTACAGCGTGGTACAGTAAGTCCACAGGATGATAGCTTCTCCATGATTGAAGACATGGCCTTGGTCTTTCAGCAGGGGCTTCAGGCAATGTGGGGTTAAGATAGTAATCTTTATTTTAGTGCTGTCCAAAATATCGCGTTATTAACGCGTTAACGCAAATCAATATTAACGGCGTCATTTTTTTTATCGCGCGATAAAAAAAATAAAAAAAAATAAACAATATTATTTATTTTTTATTTTTATTTTTTTTTTACTTTTTATTGCAGACAAACACATATACAGAAAAAAAATAGAAACAAAGAAAAGGACTAGTTCAGATACATTGTAGACAGAGATTACAAACAATATGTAGTAATATATATAATAATATACAGGGGGCCAAAGAAGAAACCCAGAAGGGGGGGGGACATGAAGTGGGAGATGGGGGGGAGGGGTTAATAAAAAAGGCAATACAAGCAAACAGTGTCATAGATATACCGAAAGTAAACAGAGAAACAGCATAGAGTATTTACATGAACAAATTTACAAAATATTAAAAAAAGTAATTGCACACAGCACGCCTATTCACTTTTTAGTAGTATTAAAATGATAATTCAAGGGACATAAAGAATAGATACAAATGTGTGACTAATTTGCGATTAATCGCGAGTTAACTATGAAATTCATGCGATTAATCGCGATTAAATATTTTAATTGTTGGACAGCACTACTTTATTTATATACCGCCTTTCACAGACCAGAGTCACAAAGCGGTTTACAATTGTTATTATTTTTGGGCACTTGTCCTCTCACTCCACACAGAGATGGGAGCAGGGTCGCCGAACAGGAGGCGCATGCCAGACCTATTGTACATATTTTTAGTGGTAGGGGAAACCGGAGCACCTGGAGGAAACCTATGCAGACACGGGGAGAACATGCAAACTCCACTCAGAAAGGCCCTGGTCCGACAGGGATTCGAACCCAGGACCTTCTTGCTGAGAGGCGAGAGTGCTATCCACTCAGCCACCGTGCCGTCCATGGACACAACAGCAGCCGACATCAGTGGGAGCAGATGACATGGGTTGTGGTGGACTCGAAGACCAGTGCTCTACCAACTGAGCAACTGTCGCCCCATTTTCTGATGTTTCTAATGTTTTACACTGCAAAAAATGATAGAATATGAGGTCAGAATTGCTTGATTCAAGTGTCCTCTTGAAACTTAATCTGAGCAAATTTTTGAATGGGCCATAGTCATTTAGTATTATTTCAAGAACTGTTGCTTTGTTTTCTCTTTTGTCCCATTAGAATTTTTTTGATTAAGGCTCAGTCAGAACGTGCTCAAATTAAACATTTTGTCAAATTTTAGCAATAATGTTTTATTTTCCAACATTTCTTGTTAACATAGGCACATAATGTGTTTTCGGTTATTTCGATTTATTAAAAGTGCTTTTTTCCTCGACCTGTGGACATAAATATCTATTGTATCAACACTTTTGTCATTTCTTTGTTTTTAGGGTCCCTTATTTTCCAAAATCAGCACATTATGTAAACAGTGTTATAATATTTCGTTTTGTGACATATGAGTATTTTGGGTCATGACTTACAAACACAGATATGAAAAGTGAAAGTTTATTGTGGGGATTTTTTGTGACACTTCTGGTTGCTCTTTCTCAATTCACAAAGTTCGAGTTAATGCTATTTTGAAACTTGTCCCGGTGAGTCATTTACCGCACATTTCCAAAAGCTATTCCATCTCAATTTTATTGCTATTGTTACGGCGTTTTGTTGATTCACTGGAGAAAGGGAACAGTTTAGTCACATGGTTTCTCCTTTAGGCACCAACTATCGCTTGTTCATGACCCATTGAAATCATTAATCTTGTTGACTCAAAATCCTATTAAACTTGCAACACCTGGAGGGAATCCAACAATACTGCACGGCCATTTTGTTACAGGTAAAATAATCTGACTATCGACAAACTCTGCTCTAATCACCAGGGAGATGCCAGATTCATACATGGCCCACAGACGCCCCGTTTCCACCAGCTCTACTCTACTCTGCTCTGCTCTGCTCTATGCTGCTCTACTCTACTCCACTGTATACGAAACAACTTGACTCGACTCTACCCTACTCTGCTCTACTCTACTCTACTCTGCTCTACCCTATAGTACCTACTCTACTGGCCTTCACTCCACTTGACTCTACTCTACTCTACCCTACTCTACTCTACTCTGCTCTTCCCTAAACTACCCTACTCTACTCTACTCTACTCTACTTGACTCTACTCTACTCTACCCTACTCTACTCTACTCTACTCTTACCTACCCTACTCTACTTTGCCATACCCTACTCTAATCTACTCTGCTCTACTCTGCTCTACACTACTCTGCTCCATCGCCACCCTATACTACCCTACTCTACTTGACTCTACTCTACTCTCCTCTACTTGACTCTACTCGACTTGACTCTTCTCAACTCTACCAATACCCTACTCTACTCTACTCTGCTCTACCTTAAACTACCCTACTCTACTCTACTTGACTTTATTCTATTCTACTCTACTCTGCTCTACCCTACCCTACTCTACTCTACTTCTTTTTGACTCTACTCAACTATACTCTATCCAACTCTTCTCTATTCTACTTGACTGTACTTTACTCTACTCTACTCTACCCTACCCTGCCCTGCTCTACCCTACCAACCCCACTCTACCCTACTCTACACCACCTTACTCTACTCTACTCCATCTTCCCACTGAGCTGGTGCTAAAGTGTTAACTGACGATGATTGGTCAGAATGCTGCTGCAAGCCACGTTTGCCAAGGAATTTCCCTTGATACCGGTTTGCTGCGGGTAGAGTAGAGCCAAGACAAGTAGCATAGGGGCAAGAAGGACTGGTGGAAATGGGGCTTCTACTACTTCAAACCTATATTGGGCTAATATACATTGTGACATTGAACAGGGGCTAATATGCAGTTTGGAGCTTCAAACTTGTCTGTATACACATCATGTCAGGGGTTTTTTAATCATTAAAGGATTAAAAGTAATACATTTTCAGCCAAGAAAAAATAAAGCAAAGTTCAAATACCAGGATAAAAATACTTTGTGACTTGCTGCCTCTATCTTGAATATTGGGATGTTGGTTCTCATTTGTATTGGCTTGTTGGTGGTAAATGAATCAGAGTTTTAGATCCAGGAAACTCCAGATGACTTTGACCATAAAGGGTTTTGTTTTGGATGGTTCGCATGAGTCTGTGTGCACTCATGCCTCTGAGCTGACAACATGGACATTTTGTTTTCTCAAGCAACATGTCCACTGGAATAAATGGCACTGGATCAAAACAAACCCTAAAGGCAAATGCTTTTTCCCCAAAGGTTTGAACTAGACCAAAATGCATACAAGAAAAAACATGCTGAATGCTACACAATTATAAACAATTAACACACTGGAAGACACCTATGAAAAAAAAACAAAATAATTAAGTAAAATGCTGCTATAAATAATAAAACATATCTTCCAATAGAAAAAGGAAATATGACTTTACAAGATGTCTGAAAATAAGAACATAAATACATAATACATATATTTCAAGTATTATCTACTTTTTTCTTAAAGATATTTGAGAAATGTTTTCTTAAAATATAGTTTCACAAACTTATTGTATCTAAACAAGAAAGGTTGTCTGGAATTAAGAAAAAAATACTTAAAACAAGCTTAAAAACTCACTGCTCAGACTTTTTCTCTAATAAGATTATAAAGTATTATTAAAACTAGTAAAATAATCTTACATGACAAACTACAATCCTGCAACAAGAAACTTGCCATAAAAAAATAAGGATTATTTGTTTTACTTTTAGTAGATCAATCTAACGAAGATTTTACTTTTTTGAGTGGTGCGAATGCTGCATGGACGATAGTGGGGGGATTGTTTTATATAGTATAATTAGTCCATAAGGGGCAGGTGACCAATATCCATACATTTTGATAAATGTCCATAAATCTTGAATGTGGAGTGTCCTTGATCCTCACCACTGTCCTTGGACCCTGCTGTAGGTATAGAATTACACAGTGTATTACTTCATGTTTTGGTTTTGTTTTGGTTTGTGTGAAAGAAAACTGAAACAAGAAATTAATCTATCTTTCTTTTCAGCCCCCACGTCACTGTTAAAAAATATGATGCCATTTTCTGTAAATCTAACCAACAGCTTTTGGAAACTGTGGATCCACTACATCACTAATCCAAAGTCTAATTGTTATTGATGTGGTAAGACTTTTGCTTCTTCAATTCCTCGAACACACTGCTGTCTTTTCCAGGCCGGTGGCCCACATCTGCTGCGAGCATCTCTCATTTTAATATAGACCCAACACAATCCATTCTGTGCTAGCATTTCCAATACAAAAATATGCTATAGTTTATAGACCTATTTATAGCAATATCTCACACTATTCTGACAGAATATGTTGAGAAATATGGTCAAAAAATATCTTTAGACTGGTTTTTGGCTCCTTTTGTGTTGGTTTTGGAAGCGTATGTGGACGCAGGCTCAACCATCACACATGATTCAAAGAGAAGGAAGACCTCAGACGTCACTTTTATTTCCTTTACGGGAAGCACAAAAACTGCTTCGTGGCCCTCAGCGTTTGTAAATTCCTCTGTGTGAAGATTTAGACTCAATAATTGTAAATCCATTTGTTTTCACAGACAAGTTTTTAGACTCTGCAACAGCTATTCTGGAAATACTATGTCATTGTGTCATAAATCTTTGCTTGAATACAGTTGGCTAAGATCAGACTGCACTGAATCTACCAAAAGGAAAAGTTTCAGATTTGCCAATTGAAAAAGTTCTTGACAATCTGCGCAAAAGGCCTCGTCTGTTTATTTATGGATTTCAGTTTGCTGGTGCCTATTTCTAGATTTTTCCGAATTAAAATATACACAAGTGTTTATTGTTATTTAAATTGGATTTGTCTTCCACTAGTCTTCAGAATGACTAAAGCCAAAATAAAATAATAAAAAATAATTGTAGTATTTCAAGCGATTACTAAATATGGACTTTAGGCATAATTTACAATATTCTTTCAAACAAAAATACCTAAATATTGGTTCATTTATAATGTATTTATTGTTTTTCGCCTTCTTTCTCCTCCTCATAGAATGGAAATTTGTTTTGTATTTTCAACAATCTTTGTGTATTCGTTAGTTTCTTGATGATTTTGTACTTATATCTGACTGTGTGACCTGATAAAGAGTATTCATTAATCTGTTGATCTCTGACTATTACAAAACAAATCAATAAAAATATGTTTTAATGAAAACATTAGTTAACATGTTAAAAACAAAACAAAACAAAAAAAATGTAAATATGTATTAAACAAGCAGAAATACAACATTGAAGAATTATTATTGTATCTAAATAAAATAAATGTATATACATACTTTCCTTAACAATATTTTTTAGCACACAACCGCAAATCAAGGTGTAATTTCAGAATAAATTTGACTTCATTTATTGAGGGCTTTTACAACAGTGATAACTTCTCAAGAATGCCCAGTTTCCGAAGTGTAAACTGTTGAACCATCCTTGCCGTGTCCTTGGGCAAGACACTTCACTGACATTATTCCTACACTGGGATGAAAATCCCTTGATTAGAAAATTCTTCTTAAAATAATAATTCTGATTTGAGAAATGTTTTCTTAAAATATAGCATAACAAACTCAATTTATCTGAATAGTAAGAAAAGTTGTGTGGATAAAAGAAAAAAATACAAGCCTAAAAACTCCATTGTAACTTGCCTTTAAATAAGGCAAGGCAAGGCAAGGCCAGTTTATTTATATAGCACAATTCATACACAAGGCAACTCAAAGTGCTGAACAAAATAAGAAAGCATTAAAATCATAAATAATCAAAGAACATTAAAAGAAAGATAAAAGGATAAAATCCCTCAGTTGTATGCACAGCTAAACAGAACTGTTTTTAACCTGGTTTTAAACATTGTCAGAGAGGAGGCCTGTCTCACATCTTCAGGAAGACTGTTCCAGATTTTAGCAGCATGAATCTGAAAAGCAGCGTCCCCATGTTTAGTTCTGACTCTGGGCACTAACAGGAGTCCAGTCCCTGTGCTCCTCAGAGTCCGGGCTGGTTCATATGGGACTAACATGTCACTAATATAGTTTGGTGCGAGGCCATGGAGAGATTTGTACACAAGCAGAGCTGTTTTAAAGTCTATTCTCTGAGCCACAGGAAGCCAGTGCAGGGACCTGAGGACCGGACTAATGTGGTCGTACTTCCTGGTTCTAGTCAGGACTCGAGCTGCTGCATTTTGAATGTACTGCAGCTGTTTTACAGCCTGTTTGGACAGACCTGTGAGCAGGCCATTGTAGTAGTCTAACCTACTGGAGACAAATGCATGGATAAGAATCTCCAAGTCTGCTTTAGACACTATGTTTTTGATCCTGGCAATGTTTTTTAGACGGTAAAAAGCTGCTGATGTTACTGATTTGACGTGGCTATTAAAATTTAAGTCTAAGTCCAGTATTACCCCTAGATTTCTGACCTTGTTTGAAGGTTTTAGGGAGAGAGACTGGAGGTGACAGATGACGCTCTCTCTTTGTTTCTGGGGACCAAAGACAATCATTTCAGTTTTGTCTGCGTTTAGCTGAAGGAAGTTGTTTTGCATCCACTCACTGATCTGTTGGATACAGTGAAGGAGTGAGTCCACTGGTCCATGTTCTCCTGCAGTCAGTGAGACATAGATCTGAGTGTCGTCTGCATAGTTGTGGTAGGACACTTTGTTTCTGCGTATTAACTGACCTAAATAATAAGCATTATATATGTTATTTTTTAGTAAATATATCTTACCATTATTTTACTTTGTTCAGTGTATGAGTGGTGCGAGTGCTGCATGCATGATTGTTGGTGGTCAGAGGAAGATTCATCCATAAATCATTCCACAGTACTCTAACCATGAACATCCAACACATTTGATCCAGAAACAGCTGCTGTAACGTGTTTTAAATACACAGGTCGACGCCCAGTTAATTCCTGGTGATAGCATCAGGAGGACGTCTTCTCCGAGCCTCTGCTCATTACTCACAAAAGATAAACATTTAATTAGTCTTCTTAGGTTTCTGGGCAGGAGGCAGATTTTTTTTTTTCTTTTTTTCACATCAAAGAAAACAGACGCTCCAGTCATTTGTCACGTTTCATCTTGTATCAGGCTTATAATCAGGGGTCCCCTCCCTCCGCCTCTGCTCCCTGTGTGTCCTCTCCCTCTCGGCTCCGTAAACAAACATAGATATTTCCACTCATTAACTTCATTGAGATCTGGATGTGCTAGAATAAACATTTTGATTTATATTTTGCATAGTGTGACAGTGGCTCAGTTGGTAGAGAATTGGGCTCGGAGCGTGAAGGTTGTGAGTTCCAGCCACCACGAGGCTTTCTTCACCGACTCCCACTGCTGTTGTTGTGTCCTTGAGCAATACACTTTACCCACCTTGCCTATATGGAGCGCGGAAGTTTTGTACGTTGTATGCCTTGTGTGTGTATACGTCAAACTGAAATTACCCCGCAGTGGGACAAATAAAGGACTTCTTCTTCTTCTTTTTCATTCTTCTTCTTCTTCCTCTTTTTCTTTTTCTTACAAATAGATTGAGTTTTTCTGCGGGATGTTAACCCTTCAATGTTCACTCCTTGAAGAAAGCAATGTACGTTTTTATTTTTCTGATTTTCTAAGATGTAGGAGTACTATTAAAACAAATAATGTGGGGGGTTTTGTAGGTGCAGTGTGATGGTAAAAGTGCCCAATGAGGTAGATTTTAGTTCCTAGTAGATATAGAGAAAAGTAGATAGGTCATGTACTTCTGATGTGTTTGTTTGTTGAACTGTATTTTAATCTGTTGCACTTTGAGGTTTCCTGGAAATGTAAGCTGTAAAATAAATAAAATGGGTGATCCACCAAATGCAAAAGATAAGCTTGTATCTTAATCTCTTTCTATGTGTTATCTAGACATCTGCTTGGTAGAATCTATGAGAAAAGGCAGGAAAATCCAAATCTCTCCCTGACTGTAAAACCTGATCCGTCACATGTTAGATCTATGCACCACCTTAGACTCTGAAGAGCACAGGGACTGGTCTCCTGCTGGGACTCTGAGGAGCACAGGGACTGGTCTCCTGCTGGGACTTTGAGGAGCACAGGGACTGGCCTCCTCCTGGGACTCTGAGAAGCACAGGGACTGGTCTCCTGCTGGGACTCTGAGGAGCACAGGGACTGGTCTCCTGCTGGGACTCTGAGAAGCACAGGGACTGGTCTCCTGCTGGGACTCTGAGGAGCACAGGGACTGGCCTCCTCAGAATCAGAATAAATGTATTGCTATGGTGAGCAACAGGAAGTCACAAATTATGAATTTGCTTTGGCTCATTTTGCAAACAAGCTACTAAAAAAAATTAAAACAAATTTATAAGAAGGCATAAAAAAGCTGGAACCCTCCTGCCGCTGCCCAGAGTCAGGACTAAAGAACAAATAATTTGAGGTGCCTTGTGTATGAACTGCACTGATATGAACTTACAGGAAGTATTTGAGACCTGGCTTGTGTCCATGTTCAGACCATCCCCCGCTCTGCTCTGCTGCTTATCTCTGCTCACTTCCTCTGCCCTCGATAAATCCACATTTTATGGACGCAGACCCAACGAGAGAAGTTTACTTCCTGGTTTATCAACAGCTAAATGTTCTAGTTGATAGGACATAAAAACATGGCTGCAAATGGACAAAAAGTGACAAGAGTGATTTTTTGAAGTACTTTTGAACATAAATCTTCATAAACCCATGAATATAAAACTAGGATAATCATGTCTTGTGTTTATACCATAGACAGTAAATATTAACGGACATAGTCACACCAGTTTGGCCTTAGCCATCCGTAAACTCTGGTCCATTATAATTCCCTACATACGTCTGGGTCTGGTCCTAGTGACTGCAGTTTCCTCAATTGAATCCCTTCTAACCAGTCAGCGAGCGGGGGAGGCAGGTGTTGTACGTAGGTGTCAGTGATGTCAAGTGCCAAATTTTGCTGGTTGTAATTTGGCAATGGCAGAGAATGTAATAGTAAAGTAATTTGTAATTGTAATTTAATTTAAGGCATGTGGACAACAAGTGGCGTTTAAAACGGCATGTGGGGAATAAATGGCGTTTAAAAAGACATGTGGACAACAAGTGGCGTTTAAAACGGCATGTGGACAACAAGTGGCGTTTAAAACGGCATGTGGACAATAAATGGCGTGTAAAACGGCATGTGGACAACTAGTGGCGTTTAAAACGGCATGTGGACAACAAGTGGCGTGTAAAGCGGCATGTGGACAACAAGTGGCGTTTAAAACGGCATGTGGACAACAAGTGGCGTTTAAAACGGGATGTGGGGAATAAATGGCGTGTAAAGCGGCATGTGGACAACAAGTGGCGTTTAAAACGGCATGTGGGCAACAAGTGGCGTTTAAAACGGCATGTGGGCAACAAATACAGTTGAAAGCAGCCTGTACAAAAGACAACAAGCAGCGTTAGTGGAGCTAGTGGTCCAGTGGCTCAGATGGAAAAGCACAGGACTACGGTGTTGATGGTTGCTAGTTTAAATCCCCTGTGACTACCAATGACATTTGCTGATGTTGGGTCCTTGGGCCTAACACTTCATGAAGAATGTCAGAAGTGCCATAAATTGTTTGAAAAATGTTGTATGAGTAATAATAATATATGTTATTGCATAAATTTGTTGAAAGACTTAATTTCATGTAGTATATATAGTTTAAATTCCACATGAGCTGTGTCATCCAGAAGCGCACTTGGTTTGTAACTGCCTCTCATGCGGAAGATACCTGGTTCAAATCCAGGACAGGTCATTATTTTTTCTTTGTCAGATTAAATACAAATTTAATATGTATGACATTTTATATATACATTATATATATATATATATATATATATATATATATATATATATATATATATATATATATATATATATGATTAAGTCTTTCAACAAATTATAAATTTAATTTATTATAACTCAAACTACATTTTTCATACAACTTATGGCACTTCTGACATTCTCCATGAAGTGTTATGCCCAAGGACCCAACATCATCAAATGTCATTGGTAGTCACTGGGGATTTGAACTAGCAACCATCAACACCGTAGACCTGTGCTTTTCCATCTGAGCCACTGGACCACTATCTCTAATTCTGCTGCTTGTTGTCTTTTGTACAGGCTGCTTTCAACTGTATTTGTTTTACACGCTATTTATTCCCCACATGCCGTTTTAAACGCCATTTATTTCCCACATGCCGTATTAAATGCCATTTATTGTCCACATGCCGTTTTAAACGCCATTTATTGCCCACATGCCGTTTTAAACGGCATTTGTTCCCCACATGCCGTTTTAAACGCCACTTGTTGTCCACATGCCGTTTTAAACGCCACTTGTTGTCCACATGCCGCTTTACACGCCATTTATTCCCCACATGCCGTTTTAAACGCCACTTGTTGTCCACATGCCGCTTTACACGCCATTTATTCCCCACATGCCGTTTTAAACGCCACTTGTTGTCCACATGCCGCTTTACACGCCACTTGTTGTCCACATGCCGTTTTAAACGCCAGTTGTTGTCCACATGCCTCTTTACACGCCATTTATTCCCCACATGCCGTTTTAAACGCCACTTGTTGTCCACATGCCGTTTTAAACGCCACTTGTTGTCCACATGCCGCTTTAAACGCCACTTGTTGTCCACATGCCGCTTTACACGCCATTTATTCCCCACATGCCGTTTTAAACGCCACTTGTTGTCCACATGCCGTTTTAAACGCCACTTGTTGTCCACATGCCGCTTTACACGCCACTTGTTGTCCACATGCCGCTTTACACGCCATTTATTCCCCACATGCCGTTTTAAACGCCACTTGTTGTCCACATGCCGCTTTACACGCCATTTATTCCCCACATGCCGTTTTAAACGCCATTTGTTGTGTACATGCCACTAATCAGCTGTGGCAGGTGCCGGTGCCACAAAAGGAGCCTGCCCTTACTGTTCATTTAATGAGTACATTCAAAAGTCCACAAAAGCTAAACTAGACTGGTTAAAAAAATATACTCAGCATTGACACACATTAATTATCATATCATCAGGCGGCAGACATTATGCAGTCAGCTCCTCGGATGTTGTTTCCTTAGCAAAAGCTCAACATTTCATCATATTTATTTTGGCCCCAATTTTTATTGATCAATTACATCAAATGAAATCTATCATCAGAGAATTTCAGAAGTTACTTCAGCGAGACTATTCGTGCTCTTTCTCCTCGATGTGGACTTGGTCAGTCTTCCTGAACTCCAGGGACCCCCATGTGAGGACGTTGCCGTCGGTAACGTTGAGGTGGTGGTTGTAGCTGTGGATCTGGTCCGGATCCAGAGCGTAGTCCCACATCTGGAGGTCTGACATCATCCCCACGAACGACTGCTGATCGTCAAACCGTCCACCGTGAGAGTCCTGCTCCTGTGACACAAACAACGGAGACATGAGAAAAGATGTCATCACTCTGTTACATTTACACTAGCAAAAAGTGATGAAAAATATGTCAGAAAAGGCTCAAATTTGGCAAAATGTGTCTTAATTTGAGCACTTTCTGACTGTGCCTTAAAACAAGGTTTAACATTGGGCCAAAGCAAAAGGATACCAGACAATTCAAGATATAAATAGCCTGAAAACAGTATAATCTTGGTAAGATCTATTTACTAAAAATAGCATAAATTATGTTTATGTTGTTAACGGCATTTTTTTTTTTTTGCTTGACACAAGACAGAAGAAATGTCTCTCTTGAAATGAAAAAAAGCAACGGTTCTTGAAATAAGACTCAACTGATTTGTCGCGTTGGAGACAAAAAAATGATTAAAAATCTCTTGATTGAAGCAATTATTACCTTATATAATTTTAGTAGTGTAACATATAGTATAATCCCAATATAATTTAATTAGAGAATTTTGTTGTTTGTCCTCAGCATTTCAGGAGATAAATATGTTTTTTTACTATACAGCTCTTCACAGTAGAAGTAGAACCCTCCTTTGATTTTAATGTAATTTCAATGCATTCTACTTGTTCCACCCCCAGGGCAGAATCTGACCCCAACGCAACATTTCCAATACTGACCTGCATGTCCAACATTATCCATTCATTCATTTATTCATTTTATACCCCTTTATTGGTCCATTTCTGAGACGGGGGGTGGTAATCAGAGCTGCACCCAACACTCACAGCACCAGTCCCTCACTGATCCTCTGCAGATGGTGAGTCCACAGGAAGATGGCTGCTCTGTCATATATGACACAGCCTCGGTGTTTCAGCGGGTGCTTCATGCTTCATGTTTAGTGTTTTGCCCAAGAACACAACAACAGCAGATACTGACACAAGACAATTCAAGAAATGTCTTCCTTGGAATGCGACATAAATTACTAAAACACTTGAAAGAAGACTAAATGGCTTGCTCAATTGACAAATCTAGTATTAAGAAAGTAAAAGTAAACTCAAAAAAAGATCAATAAAAAGTCTTGATTCAAGCTTTTACCTCCTTATATTTTGTCTTTTTTTACAGTGCACACCATGTAACCCACCCCTCTCCGGGCCGTACCTGTCCCAGCACGATGATGATGGGCTCATTAAAGAGGGCAGAGGAGGTGAACTTGCGGCTGGAGGGGCTTCCATTGAGCCAGAGTTGGGTGAGTCCGGTGTCAGAGTCCCAGGTGCAGCACACAGACTGCCACGTGTTGGTGTTGTACTTCTGACCGTTGAATGTCACCATTGCGTTCTTCACAAACACCTGGAACTCATCCACCTGCTGCTTCTTAAAGATGAGGAAGCCGTTCTGATGAGAGGGCGTAGCCATCGAGAACAAGCTGAAGTCTCTGGTGATGTCTGTGAAAAACCTGTAGAATTAAGCAAATCCTGACATTCTGATCATTTATCTCAACTTCAAGTGAAAACAAAACACAGTTTCACTTTTGTAAACTCTGAGAAACTGCTTCAACAGATTTAGAACTTACTTATCGACAGGACCAGAAATCTACAAAACTAGAATTTGGATGAAGTTAATAATTTGATTTAAAAAACTATCCATTTTGAGGAGATTGCCAGATACCAATCCACGCATGAAGAGAGCCTCTCGCCCAAAGACATAACAACACTGTCTGGAATCAAATGCTTTATCCCACACTATTTTAACTCCTTATACTTTAAAGTAGCAATATGTAAGATTTTCATGTCAAGTCATCATTAAAGGGCCCTATTATGTCAAAAGGCAATACTTCTTTAACTGATAACTAGTAGTTAAGGGATATTCGAATTTCAAAAGTAGTTTTACAGCCCCTAAATCTTGTTATTGTTTTCATTTTGATGTCCTGCCCTCCACTGTTTTACCATTCAGAAAGTCCAGAACTCACCACGTCGAGCTAATCTCACTGGTAAAGTACCATGTGCCATAGAACTACAAAAGGTCTCGTTATGATTCTCAAATGACAACAAAGCAAGGAATTAAACCAGAACTTCTATCTTTGTGGAAAAGATGTTAGTTATAAGATAAATAAAGCTTATCTTATCTTATCTTATCTCACAGAGGAGAAATTTACATGTCACATTTGGCATGGATAGAGACACTCAGATTGTGCAAAAGGAGGAAATGTGCAAACATGTTACATGCAGGATATATATGTACAATAAAAGTGACAATAATTATGTACAACAAAAGAGATAAGTGTCAATTATAGATTTGTTGTTGACAATACTCTTGGTTATTCAGATATTATGGGGCCAGCGTTATCTGCATATCTGGCAATCTGAGTCAGGGAGAGTAGGAGAAATTGCATAACCAGTTTTGGCCAAATGTTTACATATTGCTCCTTCAACTTAAATTCTGCGTTTTTGTCTCGTAGGGGAAATTGGTCTTCTACATTTGACCCGTAGGACCTCTGTCAGTAGCAGTGATCGCCGTAGTACAGTGTCCAGGGACCTATCTCCAGAGCACGCGGATACAGGGAGAACATGCAAACTCCACTCAGACCAGCCCTGTCTGGACCAGGATTCAAACCCAGAACCCTTTTGCCCCAGCTGTGACTGTGAACAGACCTGAGGCAGACAGTGGCAGCCTCCAAGCTCTGTTTGGACGTAGTTATTCTCACATGAGCCCAGTCCGTCTCTGTGGGGAAGGTGAACATCTTTCCGGACAAGTCTAGGATAGAATAAAAAGAGAAAAAAGTTTTGAAAAGGACATCGAACCAAAGAATAAATAGGGACTGATGACTTTGCAATGCTGCCCTGAAAACAATGGGAAAAAAATGGATGTATTATACTAATAACAGAACATATACTGTAGATCCATTAATGTCCTTATCATTTTACACTATATGACTTGGCTGCATTTGTCGACCTTGTACTTATCTGTGCAATTGCCGGAAATAATTGATTTAATGATTTTTTTATATATTTATGGACATTGATATGACTTGTTCTAAGTTTCACTCCGGATATATTTTAAAATTTAGGATCTAAACCTCAATTACTGTATAACTAAACATAGCATAGCTGTTTTACCTTCAGGATTGGCCAAAGACGATCCCAGCATCAGGAAGAGAAAAATCCCACGAAATGCCATCTATAAAACATACACATAACATTATCTTTATCCATACAAAAACAACAATATTTCTCTTACTTTTGAACAGCTCGATCAACGCCTCGACCGTGATCTCGCATGTGAGGCTTTTAAAGGCTGATCGTTCGTATGGCTTGTCCTTTAAACAATGCGGCCCGCCCACACCTGTAATTGAACCCATACTAACTTTGTATGTTCAGTCAGTCTGTTGTTATTGTGGAATTGTAAAGACACGATTAGGAGCCTGGGAGCCTTTCACCAAACCATATCTTAACAATACAGACATGAAACCCGACTTTGAATTGTCATGCTTTTGTGTTGTCTCAAGTTACCTACAAAAGAGTGCAGTAAACCAGGCCAAAAAACCCAAAAATAATGCTCCTCTATTGCATGTAATTCTTGTAAAATGTGCACACCCAGCCAGAGATATCAGTGTTTTGGCCATAATTTGGATATTATGGCACGGTGTTTGGGCGTCCAAAAGTGGCTCTGCGAGAAGGTCTTGGGTTCGACCTCCAGGCCTTTCTGTGTGGAGTTTGCTTGAGTTTGCGTGGGTTTCCTTAGAGTGCTACGGTTTCCCCTACTGCTAAAAACATGTACGATAGGTCTGAATGGGGTGAACGAAAGTGCGTTTGGCGTCTCACTTCCGTCATAAAGGGCTTTGAGTGACCTCGTTCTGTAAAAATGATTACAATTAGGACATGCTTTATTCTTCCCACAGCGGAGAAATTTTCAGTGTTGCATCACAAGTTACAGAACAGTATAGGAAAGAGGAGCACACAGCACAAGATAAGTAAACAATAACTATAATAATTTAAATAAAACAAAATGTTTAACTCTAGCATCAAAGAAACAAATAAAAAATAACATACTTACAATGTTTTAGTGGTTGGTTGTTTGTTTGTGTTATTTAGATCCTCATTAACTACTGAAATATACAGTAGCAAATGTGGAGGCTTTTTGCCAGATAGAATGTGAAAGAAGAAAAAAAGAACATGGTTTATTGATGCCTTTTGACATATCAGGGCACTTTAATAATGACTTAACATTAAAATCTTACATATTGCTGCTTTAAATTGTACAAATCATATAATGAAGAGTAGCAGATGTCATAGATTCTCACTATAACATTTAAAAAAGGATTCTGTGAGATTGCTGTTATTGCTTCCTATGTTCCTCGAATACTTTACAAGTTAAGAGATTGATGTGGAAGATTTAACACAATAGACCTTCTACTATTCCCTTTCCTTTCAATGTAAAAACTCCGGTCACCGTCACCGTATTCAGGAGCGTCCCTCAAACACGCAGGGAGAAGGGAGTCAGGTATCCACCGTACCAACAAACACAAGAGGCGTTTGCAGAGAAGAGAAAATGATTTACCGACATGAGGTAATGGGGATTTTTATGTGAATCACTGTTTTTACAGACCACATCCTCAGGACTCAAGCTCTGAGGAGTTTTCAAAACAAGCTAAAAATACAGTATTCTGAAAGATGATGGTCTGACCTGTTAGCATGATAGTATCCTCCTGTATAGCTTTAACCCTTAAAGTGAAAGTGAAAGGAGATAGAGGATTTCTTGTAAAATAGATCATTTTAAGGATGGCCCAAAGTTTATAGGAATTTAGATGAGTACATTTATTTGCACATTATGACTTTCATGATTTTTTTTTTACTGACAGGCACAAATCACTGGGATATAAACACACAAACAGAACTCACATTGAACCACACTCAATAGTCAAGGAAAAATAGTAAAATTGTGCAAATCATTGTATGGCAGGAGTTTGAATGAATGTGACACCCTGCTTTAGACAATCGGCCGTTTTAAACAGTCGACTTAAGTCAACCGTGGGGCCCAGAGTGTGAAGTTATGGATAAAGATATTGGAAATCCTTACGCCTTTTGTCGGCCAGGATTGAACAGTTTGCATGAGGCCAAGTTACTGAATGTAAAATGAATAAAATTCTGCTTTTGATGGTGTTTCTTTCTCCTGGGAGCCTCCTGCTGGATCTCACTCATCACAAAGTCACTCATTGTTTGTCTTTTCGTAGCCGCTCGGCAGCAGGAGTTGGCGTCTGTCTTCTCCGTAGTCAGATGATCACCAGCTGAGCCCCCTGTAGCTTTGGGCAAACATATCAGGATTGAAAAGTGTGTGATAAGTGTGGGTTTACCATAGGAGTTGGATTGTTCATCCTGAAAGCATAAATACAAAAGTAAATATTATTTTTGTATTTCATTATTATTATCTTCCTTATTTTCTCTGTACGTGATCTTTTCCGTTCGCGTTCTAAATGTTGCATTGTTGTGTTTTTGATTTATGACATTCTTACCATTTGAATTCTAAAGGGAAAAAAAAGCTCTAAAGCTCTATTTCAGTCTTGACAATCAATATATCACAGACAATTTTGCCAACACAGATCAGAGAATCAAGCAGTTCAAACACAGAAGATGGAATGGTAAAAAAGTTAAACACATTGAGCCATTGGTCCAAAAGTGGCCAATTCCCCCTGAACAATTAATAATGGAACAAGTCGTATTTATTTATAAAGCACATTTCACAGACAAAGGTCACACTCAAAGCACGTTACATTGATTTGTGTCGATATTTTTTCCATTCTCTTCACTCACGGTGGTGATAAAAGAGGGACATTGTACAAGGTTTTAGTGGGTGGGGAAACCGGAGCACCTGGAGGAAACCGGAGCACCTGGAGGAAACAGAGAGAACACGCGTCGTCTTACTAGCTGCAACAACAAAATGAAGAATGATTATTATTTTGATTGGTAAATGTTCCTCAAAAGGCAGCGGGGTGTAAAAAGAAGCTGGAACTTTTGAAAGCAAAGATTTGAAAAATGAGAAGTCAAGAACGAGATTAAAGATTAGTTTAATTCGTCCCGAAGGAAACTTGTGGACAGTACTCACAGGAAGATAATTAAATTAGCTTTATTACAGACTTTTCAATTTAAAACATATAATTGTTTTGAATTAAATTAAAAGATATTATAACATTTTCACCCCCAACAGCTCCCATGATGCTTTGTACCAAATACATGTGTGTGTGTGGGTTTAAATGAAACCGAAGAATTTAACAACAACAAAAGTTCAGGATGACAAGGGACAATATAATTCCAGAAAATCCGACCTCTGTGAAAGCTCTGTTCTCTGTCAGGTTCTCTATCAGTTGCGGTCGAGCTGTTTTAGTTTACGTTGAGTTCTATGGGACATTTTCTGGGTAGCCCACGTCAATTGAGTCTGGTTTAGTCTGCAGTACTGGGAGAATCCCCGAGCACAAGGGTCCTTCAGCTCCAAGTTAGTTATGCCCTATCCAGTTATTATAATAGATCCATGGTAACGCACCCCCAACATCCCTCGTCATCAATCTAGCCTTTTTCCATTTCTTCTGCTAACACATGGATAACAATTATTAATTATATTCCACCTCCAGAACAGAGACAGTAGCCAGAGGAGACAGACATTCCCCCTGAAACAACCTCTGACAAAATGGCAGATGTTTTTTGATGATCTCAGGACAATGGAAGCCCCGGATTCGTCATCGCCCTCTACTCATGAGTGTGTGTGTGTGTATAACTGTGTATATAAACGTGTGTATCTGTGAGTAAATGTGTGTATCTGCGATGGTGAATGAGACCATTGCAATGAATACCTTCTCCATGAGTCACAGACTCAGAGTGCAGAGTCAGGCAGATACAGGCCTCAAACTGTATACCCACTACCCAAAGCCAAAACCTAAAACTACAACCACAGGAATAAAAAAATGAAAAAAATACAATACTGCTTAAATTAATAAGATTGATCTGCCTATAGAAGACAAAAATGATTTGAGATTTCTGAAAATAATAAAATAATACTAGCCCCAAATGACTTGATTCTAGTATAAAACATTTATTTAATACATTTAAGTATTATTTATTTATTTCCTAAACATTTTAGATAGCATGACATACTTATTTTATCTTAACAAAACAAGAAAAAAATAGTTAAAACAAGCTTAAATACTCACTGCTCAGACTTCATTTTCTGCTAAGATTATGAAGTATCTTAAAATTATCTTATAACAACCTACATTCATGCCATAATCATTTTATTTTAATACATCTGACCAAGATTTTACTTTTTTCAATGCATTCACTTACATACTGTAGTACCATCTCGAGTTGAAACCGTTAATCCAATAACATAAATATAGTAATATATATACATATTTGTAATATTTGTATAGCACTTTTAAAAAACAGTGTTTCCAAAGCTTTGTTGACACTTGTGTTTTCTCAATCAATCGGCTTATGTGTATTAATGTATGTTCTTAAATCTGTGTGGAAGATTACATTTGATTTGAATTCATTATTTGATCCGGGACACTGCATTATAAACATTTGTCTCGTAAAAGAAAATATATAAAACAACCCATCAACATTTAGCACAAAGGCGTTTCTTTTTTTCTTTTTTTTAATTCATCTATTTCTTTTTTTCTTTTTTTATTTGGATCCCCATTCTTTTTCACAAGCTCACTTAGAATACTCACTCACTAAAATAAACGTCATCTGCCACCCAAGTCCTTTTAAATATGGGTTTAAGTTTATCTCCTTCTTCACTTCTCCATGACTTCTCGCTGCTTGCTGTGCGTAGTAGACCAGAATGGAATCCCAACAACTTGGTGAAATTATTCAGCTTATATAAAACAACCCAATTAATAAAATGCATAGAATATAATTGTAAAAACACAAATGTCATTACAATCCTGCAACTGTCATTTTAAGTTATGGTTAAAACATTGGTCATTTGCAACTTCCCTAAAACTCCATGTATAATCGTTTACGGCTGAAAATAATGACAATCCGCAGTAGTCAGCAGTTTTTGGGGCACTGGAACTGTCCCGTCGTCCTTCTGCAGAATATATTACATTAGTGGCATATTACATAAGAACCCACTATAGTAAAAATCTATGAAGTCAGAGCTCTGGTCCATCGGTTTTCCAGAAGATTCTATTTCTATAGATGAGGCACTTTCTCCAATGCGCTCAATGCAGACGTAGCATCTGGTACAATCTTGCGGCACAAGTATATATTGTGGAATTGCAACATTTCAAATTATGTCATATTTTGTATTGACATTGATTTTTGCGGAGACATCAAATATTCTTTTCAGTTCAATTTACTGTTGTATAGGCCTGAATCACAGCGAGTATTCTCAGGAGGATTTATGGATATTCTACAACACTTTCAAGCAACTATGGCTGAAGCTGAACTCATCATTATGTCAGTATGCACGACTGATTTTCCACTTGATGCAAAAGTGTCGACTCCAGTCATGTGACTCTGTGTGCGCCTGTGTGTGCGCCTGTATGTGCGCCTGTTTGTACGGCTGTGCATGTGTGACAGAGGGCCCACATTCAGCACAACACCCAGTCCAATCACGTAGATCGTTTTGATTCGACAGCGTCCAACCTCATGGAACTAGCTGTTAGTCCAGGGGCCGGACGATGAATGTGCACCAGCAAAATTATTCCTGCAATTAGTTTTGTTTGCCTACTTATTCTTTTTGTGACCAACAAGAATAAGTAAGTAAATAAGAAATGTGTATTTATCCAGCCCATATTTACAGACCAAGGTCAACCAAAGCACTTTAGAATGTTCTAAGTTCAGATATTGTTCCTATCGTTCCATACACGGTGATGACGGAAGCGAATAGACTTGAAAGGACTCGAAAGTCAAAACGTAGGACTTGGGACATGACTTTCTATTCTATTCAGACACTTCCAAAACCCAGCCCTCTTATATGTATGTTCATATCCATCCATCCATAAAGTTCAATTAACATTTTTATACCTAAGTGTATGCTGATTTGTATTTTTCCTTACTCGATTCTTTACCTCTCTTTTCTGACTGTTTTTCACCGAGCCAAAGCAATTTCCTCGTCTGTGCCTTCCTGTTACTTACATGGTAATAAAAAGGATTCTGATTCTGATTTTCTTCCCCTTTGTCCATTTCTGGGTCGAGAGGGTGGCAGTCAGCTGTACGTGTATAGCTCAACTTAATCCCCTTTTAGTGCGCAGGAATTCAATCAAAAGACATTTGTAAGAAGCACCACAGCTGTACTGCTATTATGGTTTTTGGGTCAGGTAAATGAGATAAGTGCTGACAGAGGTGCAGCCAGGTGAGCCAGACTGAATGAATCACTGTCTGTGGAGACGATAAGGGTCTAAACTGTATATGACTCATGCTCAGCTTCAGGGGGTGGGTCCTGGTCATGCTTTGTTTGGGTTGGATTAATACACTGTAGATCAGGTGTCTCCAACCTTTTTCACCCAGAGAGCTGCTTTCCAAGGATGATCAAGGCAGCAAGCTACTCCTTTAGGTGACCTTGGGAAAAATGTGGTGATATATTGGTCTATATCGAGCACCAACAAGCCTGATATTGGGTACAGACATTATTTATCATCACATATTTCTTAGTAGTAATAAAGTGCATTTACTATAATAAATAACGATAGTGAATAATACAATCTGAAATAAGTATTATTTGATTTGTTCATTTCTAAATCCTTTGGCGAGCTACCTGGAAAGGGGTGGCGAGCTTCTCGTGGATAAAGTAGGATTAAGTGGTGAGATACAATCAAGTTAAACTTTTGACTCAAGGATTGTAACTAAAGTAAAGTAGAGAGTTCATTATTCTCCACGTACAGTAGGAAATGTTGTCCTCTGCATTTGACCATCCTCCTTTGCTGCCTGCTCTGTGCGTGGGAGTGGATCCCTCTCTCAATGTTGGCCTCTCAGTAGTTACTCAGTTTTTCCCACTGGGTTTTGAATCGATGCAGGAGGGTCTGAGGACAGGGCAAAGGATTCAGAACATACATTTAAGGACTTATTTATGGACATTGGTTGATTTTCTAATTTTCTTCCCCATAATCCATATCTGGGTTGTGGGGGTGGCTGTCAGAGCTGCACCCAGTACACTTGGCACCAGCCCCTCACTGATCCTCCTGCCGGTGGTGAGTCCACAGAAGCTGAGATCTTTCAGTGGGGGCTTCAGGCAAAGTGGAGTTAGGAGTCTTGCCCAAGGACACGACTGCAGTCATCAGTGGGAGTCGTGTAGTATGTCCTACGGTGGGCTCGAACCCACGACCTTCAGCCCCGAAGGCCAATGCTCTACCAACTGAGCCACTGTCGCCCCCTAGTTTCTAATCTTTTATAGGCAAATCAACTTTGTAACTTTGCAAAGTCATCAGACGACTGCTGTTGTTATTTGGGACTAAACAAAAATGTATCTATTTGAATTGAAATTAACCTCATGACTTTTTGCAGACTGCATCCCAACGTATAAAGTGCGCAAAGGAGTTGATGATTGAGCTGGTAAGCCATGCTTTTGTATGAAATTATTAACTGTGGTTTGAAGATCTAGCACCGAAAGTATGCAAGTGTCTGAAGTGTCTCTCCTTACACCTGTTTTGGAGTAAAGTATGTGTATTTTGTTTTTAATTTTTGTGTGATAAAGAATGTCCAAAATATTAAACAAGTAGGTAGTATCTACGATCATGCCACTTGTTTTTGAACTAATCCCAATTATTCTGTTTGTTTATTTATACTAAAAAACCATTCAGCATAGAAAATATGATTCCTTTCTACTATTCATGACCAAACCATAGCTTCAACATGATGGTAAAATTTAGATTAACTTCAGCAAACACAAAATTACTTTCTACATTTGCTCAGTCACCATCAGTGTTACAAGCCACCGCAGTGTGAAGTCTGAAGCAGCCGAGACTGAAATTGCAGAAACCCAATTGCTTCCAGATGTGCCCCTTTAATCCCGCATTCATCCAGACACTTACAAAACCCAACCCTCTTATATGTTTATTGCTCAACTTAATCCCGATTTATAACACAGGAATGAGATGTGAGAACATTTTGACCACCGCAAATCCATGTTTACATCTAGAATAAAACAGAAAGTTGTTTAGGTGTCTCCCATCTGAGTTCATAATTGAAAAAAAACACACACAAAAAGAAACATTTCATTGAGATAATGAATTGTGTTTTAATTTGAGAAAAACATGGTATAGGCAACTGGTAGCAATGAAATATATTAGGCCGAGTACTGAGCCTTGTGGTACCCCATAGTTTTATGACTTTAAATGCACATCATGGATTACTTCAAATTACTAACTGTGGCTGTTATTAATGCCACTTTCCTCTATTGCATTGTTTAAAAAGGGGTCTCCAACCTGTGGCTCGGGAGCTATCAGTAGCTTGTAACCCGGTTTCAGGTAGCTCCCCGAAGGATTTAAGAATTGAATACATGATCCTTAATTATTCACTTTTTAACCTATTTTGACTATAAAGGTTTTAATTAAAGGATTGCTAGGATAATGTTCTATACTGGTATATTATGTATGGCAGGCATGTCATAGTCAAATACATCAGAGGGCCAAAAAAATACATTTGCTGCGAGCCGAGGGCCGGACTGGTTCAATGTTTATTAACTCCTATTTCAGAACAGGTACTCCCATATTACCAGGAGTTTATGATGATTTTTATAGATTTTTCAAGACCCACAGAATATTGTGTACTATGACTATCTGAATTCTGAAACCAGATTCTGAAAGAATAGACTTTCATCAGCAAAAATAATTTTGTTTCTAGCTTGTAATCCCCAGTTGAGTAGAGGGAAGTTTTACTAAAATCACCAAAAAGCTAAGAAAAGAGAGGCACAACAAGTGCATCTAGCTGTTTTCAAACCATTCAGAGAGCGCTGCTGCCACCTGCTGGCTCGAATCAATATGCTCTCAAGCTTATCCCCATACATATTAGATATAATAGACATCTGGGAACATGAAAATAGCGGAAAACGCAATTGACTTAATAGTCCGTCAATGGCAGGCAAATGGCCATGTAAAATTCATTCGCGGGCCAAATCCGGCCCGCGGGCCTTGACTTTGACACATGTGATGTATGGTATGTTATCGTGTTCTCCATGATTTTCTGTAGTAATTATGTGGACTACAATTGTACTATGACTGCTAAAGGAGTAGCTCACTGCCATTTCTGTCTTATAAAAGTAGCTCTCCAATCGAAAAAACATTGGGGACCCCTGCTGTATGGGGGAGAACAAGTAAATCAAAGTACAATCAAAGTTTAAAGTGGTCCCTCAGTGTAAAAGTGAGAGACCACTGTGGGACACATTAGAACTATTACAAACAGTGAAAGATGTTTTTCTTCTAATCTTTTCTGCCTTTAACAATGAGAAGATCACCTCTTTGAACAATCTACTAAAATTATTATTTGATAAATGCATAGACTTGTGAGTTTAACATAAATAAGTAGCTCTATTTTTGTATTGTTTTAAACATTCATTGACCCGTTGGTGTTTCATTGACCCGTTGGTGTAAGTCATGCTACATCAGTTGACCACAGACATGCTGGGGAACACCCTGCCCTCCCCAAACTGTTTCTCAACACATTTGACACATAATTCCACAACAAAAGACCAAATATGACCACAGTTATTTTCATATAACCTTTGTTCTGTAGCTGTGTATCATCCAAGTATGTGTTCTGAATTGTGAAATGGCGTGACGTTCGTGACCTCTGCTATATTTAAGCGGGTGTGGCGTTTAAAACAGGCTAATGATGGAGAATTTCCTAAACAGACTTTTGATCTTTTGACCTCGTCTCAGGTGCCTGAGAAGTCAAATTTCGCAGTCTGCTTTGTGTTCGGATGCTTCTAAACGTCTCACAAGATCAAGTATATGTGATTGTGTGTCACATAAATTAATGCGAATTTAAAACCCCATTAAGTAATTTTTACATCTTTGATAAAATAAGAACAAAATATATTTTAATAAGTAAAATCCTGCTTGAAATAATAAAAATGATATGTCAATAGAAAAAAATATGACTTAATATAAGCCGTAAATGACTTGATTCTAGTTTAAAAACATACATTTCAAGTATTATTTTCTTATTTCTAAAACATATTTGAGACACATACTAAAATATAGCATCACAGACTTATTTTATTTAAAACAAATCTAATGTAATCTATCTAATATTAATCTTTAAGCCATTAAAAAATAAGCATAATTTTTGTTTTTTTTTGTAAACAAATCTTCAGTGAGAGGTGTCTTTTGCTGTATTTGTCCTAATATCCTGATTTTTGGCACAAATCGATTCAAAAACAACTCTCGACCCTTTTGTCCAAATTAGACAGGTGTTTTCAATCGTTTGAAGCTAAAGTATTGCTTCTAAATTAGACCAAGCAGAGACGCCAGGCTTCCCTCTCCACACACACTTCATCCAGGGGAATCCCAGGTGTTCAAGACCCAGCTCAGAGATTCTCTCCAATGTGTCCAGAGAACATCTCCCCAAGGAGGCGTCCAGGAGGCTTTCCAAACAGATGCTCGAGCCACCTCAAATGGCTTCTCTAGACATGGAGAACCAGCAGCTCTACGCTGAGCTCCTATCTCTAGGTTTGGGTCAGGGTGGGCTGTTTGTTCTCTTATATCCATGATCTCATCCTTATCATCAACGATACTACCATTAACTTGAATGAAGCAGTTCAACTATTCAATATGAACCAAACATATGTTTCCATCTTGAATATATCTATATATAGAGCTGTTCCCTTCGTATAGTGTCTGGGATAATTTTAAGAATATAGATGGATAAGATAAGATAAACTTTATTAATCTCACAATGTAATTTACTCACACAGATTTATGAGTTTATTTACAGATAGAATAGAATATCCTTAGAGATCAGGGATGTCAAAGTCGAATACATCAGAAGCCAAAAACCCCTAATTTGCTACGAGCCAAGGGCCAAACATTGAACACTGGTTCATATATATTTGTTTTTTAAAACAAATCAAAATTATGAATAAAACCTATTGAACCAAGGTCTAACACAGCTGGATCGTATTTTATCTAATGTTTTAATGAATAATTAAATATTTCTGAATGACTCTGTTTGTACATTTTCCAACAAGCTCAGAGACAAAAACAAACTTCCTTCAAAGAGAAAACACCTGAACATTAAATTAATAATCCAATATTTTCTTATGGTTCTGTGTGGCCAGTTCTAATACTAGTCAAATATCACCCCGGGGGCCAAGATCATTAATTCTCGAGCCGCATCTGGCCGCCGGGCCTTGATTTTGACACCCATGCTATAGATCCTACTTCACTGTCCAGCACATTTGCACCCCAATTAGTTCACACTCATGACACATTTTTAACATCTGTGTTAAATGAATGTCTTGAAATTGTGTGTTTTTCTTTCAATGAGTAAGAATCTGTAACAGATGTAGAAAGCATGTTTAGTCTGCAGAAAGAGAGTACATCCGCTTTTAATCACATAAGCAAAAAGACGGAGAACACCGAATAGGCTGCTCGAATTTCAGATTTGAATATTGCACTTCATATTTCCTTATCCACAGCTTTGAAGTTTGAAGTTAAAGGCGCTAAAGCAGGCATCACTTATGATTATGACGGCCTCAAAGAGAATCTCAGTGATGGATCGCAGGACTGAGGCAGAGGATGATGGGACTTTACTCCAAAGATATAATCACATTGTCATTTATGACATTTATACCATTGTCCAGTGGAGAAGTTAGTTTAATACTCACACATACACACCCACACATACACACATACACACACACACATACATACATACATACATACACACATACATATTAACATACATACATCAGTTCACCAATGGTTTTGAGGGGTCTTTCTGTTGTGGTAACTGTAGTGGTTCTGCTATATAACTTTTTATCTTCGGCATATTTCCGTGAGCTGATTGGCTGAGTCAGAGTGATCCTTCCTTTTTATTTGTCAGTCTGAAAAAGATGATGTAAAGAGTTGACCTAAACCAAAAATGTATATGGCACTTTTTCCCCATAGAGTGAACCGTGGCGCTTCAGCTAAGATTTTATTGAAGATTTTATTGAATATTACAGCTATTTTTTGTTTGTCCCATTATTGTGTTTTATGATTTTTTCACACGTTTACGCTTTTGTAATAAGCAAGGAAACACTGAAATCCTACCCACTGTACAATGACTATACATGATCTCATATTTTGACCTTAATTCTCCCCTGATTGAGACGATTTCGGCCTGCACGTCTCTTGGGGGCGGTAATGACTCAGAGTGACCACGCAGTGAGTCTAGTCTCCTGTAAACGCTGGTGATCTGTGAGAACTCTCCATACACGGGGAATGATAAACGCTGAGTGTGAATAATTTCATTAAGATTTCCTCTTGCAGCTGCCTCGCTTTTTGGCTGCTCCAGACGGACTCCTCATCCTGAGAGAAGTGGGGTAAAATTACAGAAAGTGTAACACATGATGTCAGCATTACTAGATCTAGATTGTGCTAATGGGAAAAAGCTGTGCAGTACAATGGCTCTGCTCGCTGCCAGACCATCGACAAATGTGGTCCCCCTCCCCCCACCACTGTGATCCCCTCTTAGTTCCACATCTGGAGAGCAAACTTGGAAAGGGGCCTTGGACACAGCAATATTTGGGTCAAAGTAGACACTGCATGGTGAGATACTGAGGCAGCTTCCGAAGTTATGAAAGTACCGGCTTCTTATCATTCCCCGTCCTGTTAAACCTGGGTTTACCTAACCTGTTATGTGTTTAATGTTTGTCTTAACCATAGACCATTTATTTAAGTGTGTTTATAGGTTGTCCTGTATCCAATTACTGGAGGTCATGCCTGTGTACTGTACAGCAGCTTTTTTCTTTTTAATGGACATATTTCTTTTTCATTATGCAATATACTGTATGTAGTGTATATTTCCTTTTACCTATGGACCATATTGTATCGTGTAATAATAATAATAATTATTATTATTATTATTATTATTATTATTATAATGATAATAATAATAGTTTGGTTTATAATAAATTATGCAGAGAGAGTTTTGTGAAAGAAAAAAAAGTGTGACTGAATCTTGATCACAATGTTTTTAGTAAACAAAGCTCTGGTCGTCACATTAGGCTGAGAGCTGATTGGCTGAGTGAGGGTGATCCTTTCTTTTTCACTGTTTTCTGTGAAAAACCTGATCTAAATATGTGAAAGAGGCTAAAAACTATATGCAAGTGTAATTTAGTGATACAACCAAAGTGTTGGATGGATTTTATTTAAAATGAAAGTTTTCTTGTACGCTAGGTAGGTCACCCATCAATTTAACTTGTGTTTCTGTGTTGTATGTACCCCCACTGGTGCTCTGTCTGAAAATGATTTTTGAAGTTTTTTGAATTGAATTGAATATAATTGACCTTCTTTGAGACATGGGTAGCTCCACGTATGAACTAGCAAAAACACTTTTAACAGCATTTGATGATAGACTCATTTGATTTGACTTTTATTTCAGACTGTCATACACAAATGTATGAAAAACACAAAAGAGGAGGTATATTTTTTATGAATTTGGATGTGGCAGAAGCATAGGGAGAAACAGAGGGAGAGGGCGACCAAGATAAATGTGCAGGGGGTGCAGGGAGGCAGGAGGAGGGGGAAACCAAAGCCGTCAAGCCTGAAAGAGTTGCCCCTGTATTTGAACCTGATGCTGAACCCGGAGTGAACTGCAGCCAATGGGACAAAGAGTGTTTTCACAAAGATAGAGGAGGGTTTTAAGTCAACATGAGCCAACAAGAGTTCACCACCTTCTGAAATTAAAGTTGTTCCAAATGTTTTTATTAGCAAGTAGCAAAACTGGACATAAAGACGGATTCAAATATGGATTGTTTCACTTCACCAAAAAAGTGTCTCCTTATTCTAAGCTGAAACATCTGGCAACAGCACTGTATGCAACTTAGTGCTGCCCTCTTGTGGAAAGATTTGGACACAGCACTATACTAAACACTTTCTTAATGTAGTAAAGGTAAAAGTGCACTTTATTTATTAGTGTAGGGAGAAAAAACAACAAATAACAAACAATAATAATGTTGAGCTTCATATAGGTAAGATATTGATGAATTGTTTCACCAGTGAAAAGTAGATATTTGTGGCATATCCTGTTAGTACTGTGATGGAGCAAGAAGGTCCTGGGATAGATTCCACCTCCAAGCTTTTCTGTGTGGAGTTTGCATATTCTTCCTGTGTCTGCATCCTAAAACCATGTACAATAGTTCTGAATGTAATGAGGGAATGGATGATTGTGGTTGGGGGCTTGGATGCCAGAGTCTATTGCTGCCTTGTATGAGTCTGTTGTGTGTTTGACTGGCTGGGGGGCATCGGTGTGGTCTGATGACACAGATTTGTAGCCTCACTTCTGTCAGTCATCCCCAGGGCAGGTGTGGCTACAGCGGGGGCTTATCACCACAGTGTATGGAGGGAAGTGTGCACATGTGAAGTTCTGTGCGTGTCATTCAAAGTACTATAGAAGACCCAAGTACTATTTATCATTATTATCATATGAACAATAGGAACAACTTCCCTAATAAAATCATCTGTACTTTATCAGAGTATACACACACAGTTTACATGTGGCCAAGGATTAGTGTTAAGACTTGGCCACATTAACAAAATAACTGTCAATAAAATATAACCAAAACGGAACTGGAAATCAACCAAATGAAAAAATGGCGGGCAAAGATTCAGCAATAGGTTGTTTTTTTTTCTTCAAAGTGTTAGTATAAGAAAGATAAAGCCAATATGTTTGTATGAATTCTGCGTAAAAGTTTTGTGGTTAATTATAAATAAAAATGTTGCTTGTTTGGAGTCAGTTTCAGCCTTCCTTCTTTGGATATTTCTCTTTGGCCAACTTCACAAAGTCGTCCGCGCTGTCCAGTGACACCAGCCGATCCTGAACAAACAACAATGGATTATAGGAAGATCATGTTTGTCACTGTCGTCTCATAACTGCTCTATCCGATACAATCAAATCCGGTTTATCTAATGTGCACATTTCATTCAAAAATAGAACACTTTTTCAGAGGTTTCAATCAAAGTCCTTTCAATTGTTTTGGAGAGGCTTTTGTTTATTTGTTTTTTGCTTGGAATCAGTAGTATGACATAAAGCGTTGGCATCATTTAATTGCATACTGAGAGCTGATTGGCTGAGCTGAGGCTGGCTCTCTCTTTTTCTCTGAAATCGCTGATCTAAAGATATGACAGCAGCCAAAAGAAAACATGTTTGTGATAACTTGAGACAGAACTATTTTGAGCACAAACTAATTACATGGTTGTTTTTATATCCATGGTTTGCTCTCTGTTCTCAGTATAACTGTCATAAAGGAGCACAGATTAAATAATTTTGTGGCACATCTTGATGTTTATTCATGGAACTAATGGGACCCACGGTGGGACTAAAAAAGGCATTCACTCATTCATTAAGCCAGCTGCATATTTACCATGACATAGAGGTATCTGCTGTTGTGTCCAGTGCCAGGGGGGAACAAGCAGGTGTGTTCCAGCAGGTATTTGAGGAGCTCGATGGCTTTGGTCAGATGCTCTTGATCTCTGCTGAAATTACACTGCTTATTCACATTCAACAAGCCCTCCACCTCACACTGGTAACCTGTGCACAAGGGGGAAAGGTTCAGATAAAATTTAGAAAAGTTATGTAATTTCACCATGTTGCATAAGTCTGTAATGATAGAGTTTTGATGAATGCTACTTTAAGGGACCAGAGAGAGGCCAGAGAGAGACCAGAGAGAGGCCAGAGAGAGACAAGAGAGAGACCAGAGAGAGACCAGAGAGAGGCCAGAGAGAGACAAGAGAGAGACCAGAGAGAGACCAGAGAGAGACCAGAGAGAGACCAGAGAGAGGCCAGAGAGAGACCAGAGAGAGGCCAGAGAGAGACCAGAGAGAGGCCAGAGAGAGACAAGAGAGAGACCAGAGAGAGACCAGAGAGAGGCTAGAAGGAGACCAGAGAGAGACTTTTTGGGCTGTTAAATTTATTTATTTTTTAAAATGCTTTTGTTTTATTAATGTTACGTCATATCTTGTCTACTTAAATTATTTCACATTATAAAACATAAAATGCCAACGTGAATATTCTCAAGATCAAGGCCAAAATCAATACTTTTATTTGACTGGAGCAAGAACAAACAGATTCTATTATAATGTAATTTTCTGGTTTAATACAGCATTAGAGGTAAACATTTGACCATTTAAACATACATTGAGTCTGCATACATCCAATACAGATAATGGACCCATACGCACCAAGTTGTAGAAGTATTTTCTCCCATCTTGCTCTGACCTCTTTCTTTGTGTACCGCAGCGTGTGAATGTCAAAATTTAGCTGTTCCCATTCCTGAAACCACATCACCATAAAGACAGTAAATGTTATGTATGTATGTTTTGTATTTCAATAAAATGAGTTCAAATGAGGGGTCTTCAAGTGGAGGAGTAACGAGGAAAAGTAGTAGGTAGATTAGAAGGTTTACACCATATAAACCTGAAACATAATTGACTTTCTACGAGAAGCGAAGTTAGTGTGGAGTCGCTGTTCCTGGAAAGTCGCTGTAGAGTTGCTGTTCCTTCCAAGAAAAGACAGATTAATTGAATCTGTTTTGTATGATTCTGCTGATTCTGATTCAGTCTATTTGCTATTTTCAGTAAAACCACTTGGATTACATGAGCAAAAGTCCCCAGAGTACTGCAAGTGATCAAATATGAGAAATGCTCAAATCAGGTGGGGGGTTTTTTTTATATTTTGAGGAGTACATGCTGACGGTTTTTAAACAAGATTTGCTTTTTTTATCATTCCAAGGGAGACATTTTTTGTATCTTTTTAAAACAAGCTATATTTGCTTTAGCCTGGCCTTGGTCATCTGTAAACTCCGGTGAATTATCATTTTCCTAATTCCTACATGTACGTCTGGGTCCTGGTGGCTGCAGTTTCCTCGGTTGAATCCCATCCGACCAATCAGCGAGCGGGAGAGGCGGGTGTTGTTGGTCGGTGTCGGTGACGTTGAGAGTTTGCGCCAAATTTGCTGGTTGTAGTTTGGCAATGGCTGTTAATGTGATTGTGAAGTAATTAGTTCTGTTTAGGCTCCAAACATCAAGAAATTGAAGCTGGAGCAAGAGGAATCTTAAGCAAATGTCATTGCTGCAAAGATGTCTTGGTTCTACTGGCCATGGGCTCTGTTAGTGGCAAAGGAGATGGGTATAGCTAGGCTAAATGCTAATTTCCCACTCACTTGGGCACTTTACGTCACTGTAAACTCAGATCCAATCGTTTCAATCTGCAAAAGGAGTTCACCCCTCATTCTGTTAACAGAGCTTAATGGATCTAATCTAGACTTTAGAACTAAGTAAGATGGTATGATAAGACCAGGCTATATTTGCTTGTCCCATTTGCAAATCTTGTTTGAAGGTAGTCAAAATGTGCTCAAATTAAGACACATTTTGCCAAATGTCAGCAATTTTTGACTTATTCTTCATCATTTTTTGCAGTGTTCAAACAGGACAAGAGTTGAGCAGGTGAAAGCATCACTCAAACACCACAAGTTTCCCATTCCCTCCCATCCCACTGGCTACAACACGAATGAGCGGGTGAAGTCTGGAACTCTGCATTTGGGCATAACACAACTGAACTGAGTGTAACAACTATACTGCTCTACATTTAAATTAGTTACATGACAACAATGTGCCCACTGTGTCCGTCTCTGTCACATGCTTCTACTCTCAGAACTTTTATAATTACGTCACAATCTGTCCAGTTTCAGCCATCCTGCTTCTGTTTACAAGTCTGATGCTATTGTGTGTAAATGTGACCATTCCCATGCAAAAGAGAACATTTTTCCCCAAAGAAAAAGGGCTATTTCAATGTGTATGAAAGCCTTTGTCGCACAGAAGTGGGAAGTGTATAGGCTGCATCTTTTGGAGGGAGGAGTTTGTAGGACAAGGTGTTGTAAAGGTAATATTATTGTTCTTTTGTTACTTATGGGATGATTGGACTCATGTTGTAATGATAGCTGTGATTTCAGGGAGAAAATAGACCCTTCAATTAAATAAGTTATGAAGTGCAGGTCGTTGGACGTTAGACAGAGCAATCTCAGCAGTACAATAGTGACATGCTAATGAGGTAGGATCGTTAGACATAGCCGGATCGTTAGACCTAGCCGGATCGTTAGACCTAGCCGGATTGTTAGACCTGCCTCCAACCACATCTTAGAAGACAATAGATGTGTCATTGAGATAGCCTCAGGATCAGGGGGCTTTCATTTCCTTGAGAAAGTTCTTTGGATTAAGGAGGAAATGTCGGAAAACCAGATGACTGAAGTGCAGATGATGGCTGAGCACCCTCCCTTTGTTTTGAATAATATTGAGAGTTTACACAAAAGGTATAAGTTGTGGTTTATTCATCTGGGATTTTAACCTCTGCAGTTAACCTATCCTTCCAATGCCTCTAAGGCCTCTGTCAGGAGCAGTGGTCGCCCTCGTACAGTAGGTCCCATTTCGTTTTGTCGTCTTCATTCACGCTTTTCGGGAATCACGCAGCTGCGTGAAAAATATTACATCTTATCGCCACAAGGTGGCAGGTTAAGTCCGCTTTAGCTCTGCCAGCGACTTAGACGCTCACGTATCATACTGCGTGCAAACCTGTCTAGCCCAGAGATTCTATCTTGGCCGAATGGTTAACATTGAAGGCTGAGACCTGGAGAAACCAGGTTCGATTCTTGTCTGAGGCCATTTTGGTTGCACATCTTTTGGTTGCTTGTGTGCAATTACGTAACGTTATCAGATTGTTATCTTCTTTCCTTGTCAAAAGGAAATGTGTAAAATTGGCTGTGTGTTCAAGCCGTGCATGTGAATGTATATGTGTTGCTATTGAATGCTTTTTCAAAGTAAGAGCATAACAGACAACATATACATATTTTGTACTAATGTTAATCTTTATCATTAAATTGCATTAACGTATATATGTGATGCGATCTGGGAAAACCCGTCGGATGTCACGATGGCACGTTCCGAGTAAACAGTAAAAATAGGTCGATTGTCATTTTTTTTGGCAAAATTGTTTTTTCATTAAACAATTATTATATAACATCTTGTCTTTAATGTCTGAAAAAATCTAGGTGAAATTCACTAGTGTTATACGTTAAATATTGTGATATGTTTTGATAAACCGAACGTTACGTTACATCCTCCGCTCTGGCCCCGGGAGCAGCTGCTGTGACCCCCGCTCTGACAGCTCAGTGAACGCACTGCAGTCTGGGCTCCGAGCGCGGACCATAGACACGCGAACAGAACCACAGACAGGACCATAGACACCCGAACAGAACCACTAACAGACATTTACATTTACACATACGCAGACAGAACCCAGACAGGCGGAGACACGCGGATCATAGACACTTGGACAGAACCAGAGACACACGAAGCATAGACACTCGAGTCGGACAGGTCCATTTGTTTTATTTGTGTTTAAAGTTACCTAAGTTTCTCCTTGCATTAAAAATGCTTGGTGGTTGTGGATATTTAGACTGCGTGATTTGATAGAATAATACTGGCAATGTCTAATACATATCTAATTTTCAGTAAATTATAAACAGAAAGAAAAAGAAGAGGAGGTCAAAATTCAATCCATTGAATATTGAAAGAATCAATACATTCTTGATTTTCGACTAATTCATGAGTGTTGTGTGTTTAATTGGTGCCAAAGTAACATCTTTTTAATCTTCTACAACATAGTGACTAAGACAAGTGTGCCATAACAGAGTAATTCAAATTGTACATGTTATATGTGACTGTGATGATTATGTTTAGAATGTCGATCTTTAAACCTGTTTTTCCTCAGAATTCTGTTTCATAAAACCATGTAAATACGATGACTTCAGATTATGACTCTGTTGTGAATGTTTTGAGAGCATTGTCAGTCCTTAAGAGGAGGAATAGCTGTTGTTCTCGGGGAACGAGCTTCGCGCTGTGTGATATGATCATGCAGCTTATTGGACAAAATTGTTTAGCCAATAAACTGAACAATATTTGAAGCAACGTAGGTGATGACGCTCAGGGGGTTATATTTTCTAAAAAA
The DNA here is from genome assembly GCA_964034765.1 of Knipowitschia caucasica. Taxonomy (NCBI): domain Eukaryota; kingdom Metazoa; phylum Chordata; class Actinopteri; order Gobiiformes; family Gobiidae; genus Knipowitschia; species Knipowitschia caucasica. The sequence goes on along the minus strand of OZ035837.1, from coordinate 30,828,785 downwards.
AAGATTAGAACGCAACATTTAGTTAATAATGTGTGTATAAAAATAAAAAATATTGAAATTATGACTTTAAACAAAAAAGTCTAATGACTTGAGAGGCGAAGAACAAAATTGGGAAGGCCAAGAAAAAAACTGGTATAGGCACCGGCCTACCCAGGCCTATCCCTGGCCGCGGCTGGGCCGTGCATGTGAATGTATTTTATGTTTAAATGTGTTTCTATTGAATGCTATTTATTTCTTTATAATCTTTATCTTTATAATTAAATTGCATTAACGTATATATTTAAAATAATTATGTATTGTCTATAGAATTCTCTGCGAATTCGAAAATAAAGACATTCTGAAAGCGATCTGCCTCTCGTGATCTTTTAGTGAGGTCTTCTTCTGGTATTTACTGTTTGGCTGAGCAAAGTTATAATAGTGTTGTTTAAAATTAATCCCATTTTCAAACACTCTGGACGGCGTGATGTAAATAAGAGAGCGAGAGAGAGACGCTGACGCATTTTGGCTCAGTGCGCTGGTGTGCAATCAATGGAATACATCACAATACTCAACAAACAAGATCCATTCAGTTTTATCATTGGAGGAAATGTTTATTAAATTAGCAATTGGCACCTTGACAAAACACTGGATATAGAAATCCTAACAATAGTAGGCTAATATTATATCACATGCCAGTTGCCTCTCCCTTCAAGGCTAGACCTGGTCATATCCAGGTGGTCTATATATTTATTGCAGACCTGGGTTGTGAGTTTGTTTAGCCAAAAAAACTCTATTGCGGAGATCAGTGCGTCCTTGCTCATTGGTTTTGCCTCACAGCGAATGTATCTTTTCATGGACGCCCACACTAACTCAATGGGGTTCAGATCCGGCGACCTTAAACAAAAACACATGGACATGTCAGCACTGTTAGCCTATTTTCCGATACAGCATGTATTCATCCAGAATATATATATATATATATAAAATAACTACGGTAACTCACTCTGCCGGTGTCGGTACCCAGTTGATCCCCTCACTTTGAATGCAGGCTTTGACACTTTTTGCTGTGTGTTTTGGATCGTTGTCTTAAAAAATCAAACAGGACAAATTAGGAGGACAACTTAATCATTAAACAAACATTAGTAGCCTAATCATCACGACGTTGCTTTTGTCATAATCATGCTGAAGATTTGGAATACAGATTGTTAGCCTACCTTGGAAGAATCTATGTGTAGACATACGGAAATGCTCCCTTAAGTATGGACCAGCAGCTTTTTTGATGATTTCTTCCGCGTAGAAGTGTTGATCCATTATACCTGCGGGTTTAAATAATATGTTAGCATATTGTAACAATTTATTTAGCATAGCCTACTTTGCATGCATTGCTTTCAAAACTTTATCACTCACCGTCAAAAATGACCAGCGGACCAGGTCCCCATCGAGAAATTCCACCCCAAACATGCATTTTGACCGGGTGCTTCACTCTTGGTTTTGCAATGCCCCTGAAGTTGGTCTTTCTCCAGCACTTCAAGGCAAAACGTTCCAGTGCCACAGTTGACTCGTCAAACTTTTCACCTGCAGCCTTCCATTCTTGAGCTTGGATTACACGCAAATCTTTGTTTTTTCCTCTGGTCATTGGAACGAATCTGTAAGCAGAATTTATCAAAATGTTACTATAAGAATGACATGTTGAGTGCCCGGTTATCACGATAAGTAATTAATAAAGAGACGCGTGTTACCTGGGCTTTCCAAAGTTCCAGCCAAGAGTCCGGACTGCCTTTCGCACCGAGTGTAAGCCGATCATTATGTTGTGCCTGCTTTGGAGAAGCTCTTTTACTTTTCTTGCTGGTAGTTCATCGTCTGCTCTCAGGATGGAGTCTATTATTTCCATCACCTGACTGAAAGAGACACATTGTTTCAGTACATAGTTTGGTAAAGCCTGTTGTTATTTTGTTCACATGTGAAACTTACAAACTTGAGTATATATTTAAATAATAAAAAGTACATTTACCTTGTCACTTTACGTGGCTTGCGTTCCTTCTTCTTCTCCACAACAGCACATCGGCAATGACGCTGGATAGTTCGCAAGGAAGCTCTTATTCCAGTTGTGGCCAAGTGTTTGGCGATAGTGGTAGTCGTCCAGCCTTTCTTACGCAGAGTCCTGATGAGCTCACTGACTTGTGCGTTGATCACAGCCATCGTTGTGGGCCGCATCTTTCACCTCCGAAGTAAAACGGCCCGCATCGAGAGAAAAGCAGTGCGCGTTTTGTTGACTGCTTACGGTAATAGCAGAACAGCCTTTCGCAGTCAGCTTTTCTCCTCGAACAGAAAGCGCGCTTAGGAGACTCGTTTTGTGAATAAACCCTTATTTGGAAAAGCATGTAAAAACTTAAAATGTTCGACATTTAATTTGGTCAAAAAGTGAAATTTTCAGCTGCTGTCCATTTTTACAGTAAAGACTTGAGTGTCTTATTCCACTGGGTTCATGACCTCACCACTGCCTTCACCGCTGTGCCTACAACCAAAAACCTTTACTTTGGAAATTGTGGGTAAAATTGAGACAAAGTACACTTTTTAGCCCAAAATACACAAAACTAAGAACATTCCCACCTTTAATCTACTGTAACTTTTTACTGTAAAAAGGGTTGCGACTAATTTCACTGGATTCATGACCTCATGATTGCCCTCTACCACTGTACCAAAGACCAGAAACTTTTACTGTAGAAATATTGAGAAATATTGATTTAAAGTAGCCATTTTGGTTCAAAATAGCCTAAAAATGGTCAAAACATGTCACTTTTCATCTACTGTAACTTTTTACTGTAAAAAGGTGTGCGACTAATTTCACTGGATTCATGACCTCATGATTGCCCTCTACCACTGTACCAAAGACCAGAGACTTTTACTGTAGAAATATTGAGAAATATTGATTTAAAGTAGCCATTTTGGTCCAAAATAGCCTAGAAAATGGTCAAAAAATGTCACTTTTGATCTACTGTAACTTTTTACTGTAAAAAGGTGTGCGACTAATTTCACTGGATTCATGACCTCATGATTGCCCTCTACCGCTGTACCAAAGACAAGAAACATTTACTGTAGAAATATTGAGAAATATTGATTTAAAGTAGCCATTTTGGTCCAAAATAGCCTAAAAATGGTCAAAACATGTCACCTTTCATCTACTGTAACTTTTTACTGTAAAAAGGTGTGCGACTAATTTCACTGGATTCATGACCTCATGATTGTCCTGTACCACTGTACCAAAGACCAGAAACTTTTACTGTAGAAATATTGAGAAATATTGATTTAAAGTAGCCCTTTGGTCCAAAATACCTCCAAAATAGTCGAAACATGTCACTTTTGATCTACTGTAACTTTTTACTGTAAAAAGGTGTGCGACTAATTTCACTGGATTCATGACCTGATGATTGACCTCTACCACTGTACCAAAGACCAGAAATTTTTACTGTAGAAATATTGAGAAATATTGATTTAAAGTAGCCATTTTGGTCCAAAATAGCCTAAAAATGGTCATAATATGTCACTTTTGATCTACTGTAACTTTTTACTGTAAAAAGGTGTGCGACTAATTTCACTGGATTCATGACCTCATGATTGCCCTCTACCGCTGTACCAAAGACAAGAAACATTTACTGTAGAAATATTGAGAAATATTGATTTAAAGTAGCCATTTTGGTCCAAAATAGCCTAAAAATGGTCAAAACATGTCACTTTTCATCTACTGTAACTTTTTACTGTAAAAAGGTGTGCGACTAATTTCACTGGATTCATGACCTCATGATTGTCCTGTACCACTGTACCAAAGACCAGAAACTTTTACTGTAGAAATATTGAGAAATATTGATTTAAAGTAACCATTTTGGTCCAAAAATGGTCAAAACATGTCACTTTTGATCTACTGTAACTTTTTACTGTAAAAAGGTGTGCCACTAATTTCACTGGATTCATGACCTCATGATTGACCTCTACCACTGTACCAAAGACCAGACATTTTTACTGTAGAAATATTGATTTAAAGTAGCCATTTTGGTCCAAAATAGCCTAAAAATGGTCAAAACATGTCACTTTTCATCTACTGTAACTTTTTACTGTAAAAAGGTGTGCGACTAATTTCACTGGATTCATGACCTCATGATTGCCCTCTAACACTGTACCAAAGACCAGAAACTTTTACAGTAGAAATATTGAGAAATATTGATTTAAAGTGGCCATTTTGGTCCAAAATTGCCTAAAAATGGTCAAAACATGTCACTTTTGGTCTACTGTAACTTTTATTGTGGAAATTTTGAGATTTAATTAGTCAAAGTACCCCCCTTGGTAAAAAATACACAAAAGGGGCTACGGCCCCTTTTGTCGACAAGCGGAGGCTCTGCTCCGAGCTCCTTCCGTGTGACTGAGCTCCTCAACCTATCTCTAAAGGTGCTTTCAGACCAATAGCTTCAAAACGCTTTTGACGTGTAATATTTGACGCTGGGTCCGGTGTGAACGCCCCTTGGTGCTTGAAGCTCCTGACGCCGGATGGGAGGAGCTTCTCTCGCTCCCGCCTGGAGCTCGCACTGATTCCCGCGGAATCGCGCCTGTCTTTCAGTCTGCTGTGTCTGAGCCAGCTTTAGCTTGTTCTTATACTAAATAAATTACTTTAACTTCACAGCATATGTACATTGATTGTGTTACTTACTTTTTAAGAACGTTACTATTCATACAAATAATATTACAAATAACAATAATGACAATGAAAAAGCAGTAGCAGCTACATGACAGCCCTGCTGCTGCTGCTGCTCCTCGTCTCCAGATTGGTTGAAGCCCGGCGTCAAGCTCCAAAAGCTTTTCTCAACTTCGGCGTTAAGGGACTTTTTTACGACAAAAGAGACGCAAGCATTACGCGTGTCAAAAGCTTCAAGTGACGTGCATAATGCTCGCGTCTTTTGAAGCGCTTCAAGTGAAGCCGGGCCTCTCAGCGTCACCTGACGCGCTTCACTATTCATTTTCAGTGCAAAACTGACGCTTTTCAAGTCTAAGTTGAGTCCGGTGTGAAAACACCTTAAGGGAGTGCCCAACCAGTCTTTCCCACCGCTTGTATCTACAATCTCGTTCTTTCGGTCATTATCCAAAGCTCATGACCAGAGGTGATGGAGGGAACAAGAATTGACCGGTAAATCGAAAGTGGCCGCATCACTGTGCACGCTGCACCAATCCACCTGTCAATCTCACGCTCCATCCTTCCGTCACTCGTGAACAAGACCCCGAGATACTTGAACTCCTCCACGTGAGGAAGGACCTCTCCACTTTGGCGGCACGGTGGCTGAGTGGATAGCACTCTCGCTTCTCAGCAAGAAGGTCCTGGGTTCGAATCCCAGTCGGAACAGTGCCTTACTGAGTGGAGTTTGCATGTTCCCCGTGTCTGCATAGGTTTCCTCTGGGTGCTCCGGTTTCCCCTGGCACTAAAAACATGCTCAATAGGTATTAATGGATAATGAAGATTGGGGGCTGATCAGTGGGGGCGGGTCCCGGCTCGAAAGTGGCCAAAATGATGCGCTGACATGCTTGCAATACCACCCCGGGCCGATGGGGGTGGACCCGGATTAAGAATTAGCCAATGCTAACGTATAGCATTGGCAGACCTCTCGAAAAGAATGGTCCAAAAGTTGGCTCTTGGCCCAAAGCTCCGTTCCACATGTGTGTCAATGATGAGGGGGTGAATTTTTTTGGACTACTCTACTTTACTCGCTGTGAATTTTTTAAGTCTCTCGTTCAAATGAATGGAGCTTGCGCCGGCTGACGCATGCGCAGATGCTTTTTTTCCCGCTATATAATTTTTTTTATATATATATAAATGCGCTATATAAATAATCATTACTCATTACTCGAGAGGGCAAGGCACCTTTTTCCGGTCAGGCATCATGGCCTCGGATTTGGAGGTTCTCATCCCAGCCGCTTCACACTCGTCTGCAACCGTCACAGTGCATGTTGCAGGTCCTGGTTCCTTGGAGCCAACAGGACAACATCGTCGGCAAACAGCAGAGATGAAATCCTGTGGTCTCCGAACCGGACCACCTCCGGCCCCTGGCTGCACCTACAAATTCTGTCCATTATGACAGTAAACAGAAGCGGTGAAAAAGGGCAGCCTGCACCTGCCGGCAATGCAAATACATGACGTCATGAATCCAGTGAAATTAGTCGCACACCTTTTTACAGTAAAAAGTTACAGTAGATCAAAAGTGACATGTTTTGACCATTTTTAGGCTATTTTGGACCAAAATGGCTACTTTAACTCCATATTTCTCCAAATTTCTACAGTAAAAGTTTCTGGTCTTTGGTACAGTGGTAGAGGGCAATCATGACGTCATGAATCCAGTGAAATTAGTCGCACACCTTTTTACAATAACAAGTTACAGTAGATCAAAAGTGACATGTTTTGACCATTTTTAGGCTATTTTGGACCAAAATGGCTAGTTTAAATCAATATTTCTACAGTAAAAGTTGCTGGTCTTTGATACAGTGGTAGAGGGCAATCATGAGGTCATGAATCCAGTGAAATTAGTCGCACACCTTTTGACAGGAAAAAGTTACAGTAGATCAAATGTGACATGTTTTGACTATTTTGGAGATATTTTGGACCAAAATGGCTAGTTTAAATCAATATTTCTCAATATTTCTACAGTAAATGTTACTGGTCTTTGGTACAGTGTTAGAGGGCAATCATGAGGTCATGAATCCAGTGAAATTAGTCGCACACCTTTTTACAGTAAAAAGTTACAGTAGATCAAAAGTGACATGTTTTGACCATTTTTAGGCTATTTTGGACCAAAATGGCTACTTTAAATAAATATTTCTCAATATTTCTACAGTAAAAGTTTCTGGTCTTTGGTACAGTGGTAGAGGGCAATCATGAGGTCATGAATCCAGTGAAATTAGTCGCACACCTTTTTACAGCAAAAAGTTACAGTAGATCAAAAGTGACATGTTTTGACCATTTTTAGGCTATTTTGGACCAAAATGGCTACTTTAAATCAATATTTCTACAGTAAATGTTTCTTGTCTTTGGTACAGCGGTAGAGGGCAATCATGAGGTCATGAATCCAGTGAAATTAGTCGCACACCTTTTTACAGTAAAAAGTTACAGTAGATCAAAAGTGACATGTTTTGACCATTTTTAGGCTATTTTGGACCAAAATGGCTACTTTAAATCAATATTTCTCAATATTTCTACAGTAAAAGTTTCTGGTCTTTGGTACAGGACAATAATGAGGTCATGAATCCAGTGAAATTAGTCGCACACCTTTTTACAGTAAAAAGTTACAGTAGATCAAAAGTGACATGTTTTGACCATTTTTAGGCTAGTTTGGACCAAAATGGCTACTTTAAATCAATATTTCTCAATATTTCTACAGTAAAAGTTTCTGGTCTTTGATACAGTGGTATAGGGCAATCATGAGGTCATAAATCCAGTGAAATTAGTCGCACACCTTTTTACAGTAAAAAGTTACAGTAGATCAAAAGTGACATGTTTTGACCATTTTTAGGCTATTTTGGACCAAAATGGCTACTTTAAATCAATATTTCTCAATATTTCTACAGTAAAAGTTTCTGGTCTTTGATACAGTGGTATAGGGCAATCATGAGGTCATAAATCCAGTGAAATTAGTCGCACACCTTTTTACAGTAAAAAGTTACAGTAGATCAAAAGTGACATGTTTTGACCATTTTTAGGCTATTTTGGACCAAAATGGCTACTTTAACTCCATATTTCTCCAAATTTCTACAGTAAAAGTTTATGGTCTATGGTACAGTGGTAGAGGGCAATAATAAGGTCATGAGTCAAGTGAAATTAGTCGCACACCTTATTCCAGTAAATAGTTACAATACTTGAAAATTGCACTAGCGGACCAAATTGTGTACTTTATATATGTAAACAATAGAGTGGCTATCCTCCTGAGGACTCACATTCTGCAGGAGGAATCGTAGGGGGCTGGTGCTATGTGTACCGGGTGGCATCTCTATAAGGTTTTAATCACAAAAACGTGTCTCCCAGACCCCAGCGCGCTTTCTGTTCGATAAAAATGGGTGACTCCGAAAGGATGTTCCGCTGTTACCGTAAGTTCTCAAAGAAACGCGCACCGTATTTTCCTCGATGCTGAAAAGATGCGGGCCACTTTACCGCGGTTCGCTGACATGTACTGTAATTATACCATCGGTTGAACTATTTATCTTGATTTTTACACACACCTTCCTCCCCCTACCGCCCACTCCCTGTGTTTTTTCCCAGGTCCCGTCCCAATCACGAGATAAGATGTTTTGCATATGTGAGGAAGAACTGGATTTTCGACATTCCTGTGGTCAATCTAGTTCAAGACAGTTCAGCTTTAACATGTTGTTCATTAAAATGGCCAGAATTGCCTATATTTTGGGCAACGGAATAAAAATAATGGATTGCGCCAGATTAAAATGTGTGGCTACTGCCCATCACTGCATATTAGTAACTAAGATTTTAGCAGATGGGATTTGTTTCGTTTTTCAATTGACTGATCATAATGAACAAATCTGTAAAAACTCCAATTCCGCCTGTTTTTTTGGGTTCAAAGCTGAATAAATCAGGCTAGGACAAATCAAGCATCATGCGGGAATAATCAATACTTTCACCTGCCGTGTCTCGCATTGCGCACACCGGAGAGAGCGAGAGAGTGTGTGTGTCTGTGGGGGGAGGGGGGAATATGGCCCATACTGTACCTGTGTATATATCACGTGGACTATAGACCACTGGCTGGGGGGGCACAAGCATCTTGGGGGACGGGCACGGCCCCCTATGGCCCGCCCATAGCGACGGTATGAGTATATATAGACATGTCCTTAACAGAGGTCCTACTACAGTATTTCGGGAGCATGGAAGCCAAAGGTTTTTACCACGAACGCTCTTCCAGAGTCGCCAAGACTCTCTTCCCACGGAACGAAAACTCACCTCAAGCCGAGGTGAAACAACGGGTACGTTGTTAAATGTAATGTTAAATGTGAATGTTATTAGGCCCTAGGAGTATGTAATATTAAACAATGCTACAGCCTCTAATGTCTTTGGCAATGTTTCTTACAGACTCCAGGCAAACGTTCGCCAGCATCATCTTTGCGGCAAGGCAAAACAGCAAAGCGTCTCGTCACAAAAAAAGCGGTAAGTGTAATCCTGTATTATGTGTAGTGTATAATAGCCAATAAGCCAGGCATCCTCGCTTAACTAAGCCACGACTCATGACTTTTCTCAATTTCAATACAGGCAGCGGTTTCCATGTCGCTGGTGCGTGACAATAAGGACCGCTGGATGGCAGACATTGAACAGCGTCTAGCCGTGAGGACAGCGTGGCTTACTGCAGAACGAGCTCGAGTAGGTCAGCTGCTTGCTGAGAATGAAAAATTGCACGCTGACCTGTCAGCCAGCAGAGCGGAGACAGCAGCCAGCAGAGCGGAGACCGACAACCTCCAACAAGAGTTGCAGGGGCTGAGAGAGACCACTCAGAGCGGACTCCTCGTTCAAGATTTGAGAGCTGGCTTAGGGCAGCTGCAATCGGCGCTACTTTTGGCTCATTCGACACCACTCACTCTACACCAGTCAGACCAATCCCCAGAAGCGCCTCAACACCAGCACCAGAACCAGATATAGAGTGGTCAGAATTTCAGATGTCGCCATTGGCCCTACCCTGTTCTTTCAACGAGAGCCTCCAAATTCCCCGTCAACGCCCAGATGTGAGCTTGCTTCATTTTGGCCCAGAAGACCATAGTCGAATCCACCAACAAAGCTTCGGCCAAGTTGGCAGATATGGATGCCTGCTCTTCAGGCACATTATCTCGGAGGAGAACTACCAGACATGGACCAAAACTACAAATTGGGATGGATCCAGAGGCAAATTAGAACTGCCTCAAAATGTGAAGAGTTTTGTGCTTGGCACACTGAAGAAACATTTTCCTGGCATGGACAGGGCAGAACTGAAAAAATGTGTGGACAAAATCAACGAATTTCTGCGTACAACACGCAGGAATCCCAAAGCGTTGACTCTGTAAAACACTGTACAAACACTTGGAAGTACTGTAACAATACAGTTATTACTTTATTATTTTTACTTACTCCTTATTTTGTAATTAAAAAAACACTTCTCAAACTTCTTCTTGTCAATTCAGTTCTCAAGATTCCTCACATTTTCAAAAGTACGCAACTGGTCATTGCACACACACTCAAAAAAATGATTCATTGGACTAACTCAATTTAATTGATGGTAGAAGTTACAACCAAAAAATATAGTTAATTCAAACTCAAATAATATAATTCTGTGTAAGTTTAAGTAATTTAGTTTGACCAACTATTTTTCTAATATTTCTAACTAACATAAAAGGCTTTGACAAAACATTATTAAAATTGGTTAGGTCAGGAAGTTAAAGGCTTGTACATGAACAAATATAAATGAGCTTCTTTGTCAGTGTTGGGCCAAAGTTATCCTATGAAATAGTGAAGCCAAACAATGTGAATGAATTTGATGAAAGAACTATAACAAATAATTAGGGCTATCATACAATAAAAAAAATTGAATTGAGTTAATTACAGCTTAAACATTTATTAATCGTAATTAATTGCATTTCAAACTATCGGTAAAATTATGCCATATGTAGCGCGAGCGGTGGGCGAACTATAAAGTGGTAAATTTAAAACCAACAACGCCACCCAGGTCTAGGACCTGGGAAATATAATTAACTTAAATAGAGCACACAGGTAAGTTTTAAGGAGGAGGCAGAGACAGTCTCATTCAATGGTGCAAAAGTTTTATTTTGATTTCACAATCAAAAGCTGCGTCCTAGTCGATAAAAATCACACGCGCACGAGCAAACACACCACACGCACACCATCAAGTACCGTATGGGTGGGTTTCACACCTCTTTCTCTTTCACTGGACACTCCTGTCACACGGCAAGGCGGTGGCTGTGTTTGGCCTTTAAAAATGCAAATTAAGTTCATGCAAACATTAGCAGAGCAATAATTGCTTCAGTGAAGGAAAAACATTTGTAGCCTACAGTAACAGTCTGCAGCAAAGTATAAAATATTGAATGTTGTTTAACAGAGACATCAAACCGTTTATAGCAGTCATTGAGCTCAAATGTCTCTGTAGCAGGTATGTCTCAGTTATTACTCAAAAGTTCCTTCTTACAAGTGGAAGGATATTTACTCAAAATAAAATGAAAATCACTTGAAATCAAATCAAAATGCCAAGCCAGAAAACTCATTGAGGGCGGACGTTGCGAAGAGTTCAGCTCAGAGTCGAGCGAGAAGAAAGATGTTGAGAAAACGGTAAAGCCCTGGAACCACGGCTGCCAGGTCTTTACCGTTTTTCTACGAGGAAATTCTTTACAGTGTAGGTACCAGCCGCGGCGGCAGGGATAGGCCTGGGTATACGCCGGTGCCTACCAGTTTTTTTCTTGGCCTACTCAAATTTGTTCTTCGCCTCTCAAGTCATTAGCCTTTTTTATTAAAAGTCATAATTTAAATATTGTTATTTTTATACACAAATTATTGGTAATGCCTAAATGTTTGCGTTCTAATGTTTTAAGAAAATATAACCCCCTGAGCGTCATCACGTTCCTACGTTGCTTCAAATATAGTCCTGTTTATTGGCTGAACAATTTTGTCCAATATCATAGATAGATAGATAAATGATAGATAAATGCTTTATTGTCAGATACAAGGATCCGAAATTTGTTTTGCAGTTCAGCAGCTCCGTAAAAATACAAACAAGACATACAGGTATAAGACAATTCACAAAGACATTATAAACAATTGTCCGCTCGCCATAACACACTTTGATTTTATGACTTAAGATCCTCGTTTAGCTTCAGGATGGACTTATGGACAAAGGAGTTCCTCAACCTGACTTTATTAAAATGTGGCACACGGTACCGCCGCCCTGATGGTAACAGCGCATATTCGAGGTTCAGAACATGGCCGGGGTCTGAAGTGATGTTCTTAGCCAGTCGCAGTGTGTTGCTATGGTATGCAGCCTCGTACAGTCCATCCAGGGGCTGTCCTACAATCTTTGAGCAGATTTTAATCAAGTGTCTCAGTCCAGATTTAGCAGTGACAGAGAGACAGCTGTACCACACAGCGTTACAGTACTGCAGGACACTGAGAATCACAGAAGTGAAGAACAGAAGCAACACCTGACGAGACGCTCCAAAAGACCGCAGGCGACGGAGGAAATATATTCTTTGTTTAGTCTTTTTACAGATGAAGTCAATGTGGTGTTTCCAAGACAAGGAACAGTCTAAGACCACACCCAGATATTTGAATGACTCCACCTGTTTGATTGGCTCGTTGTTGATGATAGTGGGAGCTGTGGTTACTGGGTTTAAACTAAATACCACCTCCTCTGTTTTTTTGGTGTTTATTTCCAGAGCGTTGTTTTTGCTCCAAATCACAACCTTGTCTATGCCCTGCTGGTGCAGCCCAGGACTGTCAGTATTTGACAGAAGGGTCACCAGGAACGTGTCATCCGAATATTTGAAGATGTGTTGATAGTTTGAAGTAGTCATATCACACAGCGTGAAGCTCGTTCCCGAGAACAACAGCTATTCCTCGTCTTAAAGATTGACAACGCTCTCAAAACATTCACAAAAGAGCAGCCTTTTTCATTTTAGTTTTAAGACAGTTCAGCGTGAACTTTGTGAGGTAGAGGAGCCAGAGGCCCGGGCCCGTAGGTCCCAGAGGAGGAGGGTCAGGCCAGGCTCGCCTCGCACTGATGAGGTAAACTCTAGGCCTGTGTGAGACACACTGTGGGCCTCATGTATGAAACCTGCGTACGGCCAAATCAGGGTGTAAATGAGGCGTACGCAAAATATTACACTTTTCCGCATTTATCTATCTGGACGTGAGCGTACAATACGCACAAAATATACGCCAGGTCTGGAGGTGGTGTAAATCTATACGCTGATCTCAACCTTCGGCACAACACGCCAAAACACGCATGAAATTCAAGATACGGACAACAATAAACATATTCCCTCTGGCAAAATTATATGCTGTGTTTTCATTGAGGATCATGTTTCAAAATTTAAATTTGCGCATCAGAAAAAGTCTAATGGAAACACGCAAACTTCGAATAAATCACAGCTCATGATGAGGACCCTCTATTAAATCTGACTTGTGTGTGTATTATTTTGATCTGTATGTTTTTAAAATGTGAAGCGCTTTGTGATCCTGGACAGTCAAAGGCTCTATATAAATACACTTTACGCAACAGGGATGTGTGACCCATCTATTGCTGTGGCAGGCTCTGCGCTGCGTAATTACGCACGGCTATTTGTATTCCTCATTCACATCTAAAGCAATGTGTTATTTCATTAGATTTGTGTAACCCTCACACAGACACACACCCCAATAACGCATCGATGGTATTGCTCACTCAAACGTCTCACTGCCCTGTCCAGAGTGCGCAGCGAGTGCCGTGAGAGGTCGCGCCACATGTGCAGAAGTTTTGGCTCCAGAGTTTCTTTGTGAAATCTGGACCGCAAACGCTCTCTGAAGTGTACAGCGCAATTGCGGTTTACAAAATAACAATTGTAAACCGCTTTGAGACTCAGCTCTGCAGTGAAAAGGCGGTATATAAATAATTACATAGATACATAGATACATAGCGCTTCAATGCGCACTTCTACCCCGAGCCAGGCTGCGTCCAAGACGCTGCACTGAAAAAAGTAATACATTGCTGTGTTTCATTTGATGTTTTTTTTTTCATCCTAATAGCCTAAAAATATTAAATTGTTAAGCAAAAATACATTTTGTAAATATGATGTCCCCTTCAATCTATTTTTGTAGATTGATATAATATAAAAGTATAATTTAACAATGAGATTAAAATTATACATTAGACCAAATTACTTTTATAAATCAAGCACAATTCGCGCATGCGCACACATGAATACAGAGAGAAACTTCTGGAAGTCGGCAGAACTTGAGAGGACGGTTGAAGAGGCTAAACTGGAGGACACTTTTGTCAGGTAAGGGAGGAATTCACCAAAATTGCACATCTTCGTTGTCCTTGTCCTTTATTTCAACTTACACTATAATTTTAAGGTGACTAGTTACATTTTTATAAGGTGATTGCGAACTGATAGCCAGGTTAGCTAAGCGTTTGCAGGATAGCCCGACCTAGCATTCAGTGGATAGCACTCTCGCCTCTCAGCAAGAAGGTCCTGGGTTCGAATCCCGGTCGGACCAGGGCCTTTCTGAGTGGAGTTTGCATGTTCTCCCCGTGTCTGCGTAGGTTTCCTCCGGGTACTCCGGTTTCCCCTACCACTAAAAATATGTACAATAGTTCAGGCATGCGCCTCCTGTACTGGCCGCTCCCATCTCTGTGTGGAGTGAGAGACAAATGCCCAAAATTAACAATTGTAAACCGCTTTGAGACTCAGATCTGCAGTGAAAAGGCGGTATATAAATAAAAACTTACTTACTTACACATGCGCAGATTTAAGTTTTCATAACGTACATTTTGGCTTTAGCGGAATAGCGTTACCTTGGTGCCATTTTACAGCTAACAAATGATAGCTGGCAGCTATGAACATGCTAACGTTAACTTCACGATACAGAAAACCCGCCAGAATGTTCTCGCAGGCGTTTAAGTTAGATGCAGCAGTTGACGAGAGAATGAGACTTTGTGCCTCCTGTGTGTAATTTATAAAACGTAAGTTTTGATGATTGAAACCTAAATGTGTGAAAAAAACGTTGTACTGCTGTTTATGATATTATGGTCAAGATTGCTATCTGAATGAGACGTTATAATTATACAGGACGTATTATCACCCTGGGTGTGTATGTGACTTAATATTCATTTCTGTACACACTAAAACGGTGATTTACCTTGACGAAAAGAGCTGTAAAAACTGTATCAAGCCTTGATTCTTGATTCACGTTAGGTTACGTTGATCTTAATATTTTGTATAATACTGTGGTCTGTCCCAATGCTAATTGCAGTTGTGGTGTTCTAGACTCTGCGTGCTCCTTGATGCTTTATTCCTTATCTCAGTGTCTCCCAAAGTGGGGTCCGCGGCCCCCTGGTGGGCCGCGAGGGTACTGCAGGGGGGCCGCGGGAGGTCATAAAAAAAATAAAAAATAAATATAATTTTTTAATGTTAAATTTATAATGTTTTGTTTGTAATATTAAAATATTTGTGTTCATTATTTGACTTGAATAATCCACTGTAATCATTTTTGTATTACAATGTTTGTAGCAGAGGCTATTTCCCCAAAATAAAATAACCAGAAGAGCCTATTCTTAATGTTGTCTTCTTGGTTATTATTTTGGGGGGCCACGCAGACCCGTCAGATTTTTAAGGGGGCCTCGGTGTTACTGAGTTTGGGAATGGCTGCCTTATCTAATTGCTTCTAAGCAGTTGAAAAGTTTATTGGTTTACATCTACCCTATTTCAACATGTGGGCGCGACCATTACTGCAGGGATGAGAATTGTCCGTGTTTTGACGAAATTACGACGTTTTCTCGCTGAAAATGGACCTCCGTGATTTTGTTCTAAAGTACATTATTAAAAGTATATGTACCATTTTCATCACAAACAATTTGTTAACAGGCGGGCGTAAGGGCGGCATTGTACGCTGTGGGGGTCCTTAACACATTTGACGGAAATGGCAAATACTAAAGCGTAGCCTTAAACTGAGTGAGTCAGACACAGGGAAACACTGGAAAATACTGTCGAGGTACGCACGCGTTCACCTGCTCATTCTGTGCAAGACGAGAGCCCGTTGTGTGTGCGGCTCTGAGCGGAGATGTCTGTGAGGCTGTGAAGCAAATGGGTGTGCGCGCTCCTATTGTCATAGTGAATTATAATTATGAATTATGAGCAGAAGTCACCAATTCTTAGTGTCTTTTTATAAAAAAAAAGGTCGATGCTGAAGGGGGGCGCTTTGCATTAATTGGCTGACATCTCAGACTTTTTTGAAATGTCCTACTCTCATCCCTGTTATTGAAACAGCGTCTGGCGCCAGCTATGCCTAGTAATGGTCCAGTGGATATAATACAGCGCTTGACCTGGGTTCAAGTCTGGGTCTTTGGAATTGTTTTGATACTAGCATGCACAGAAAACATCATGCCGCTTTGATTGATTGGCGTTTTAAGATATTTCATAGTAACACTGAGTGTCAAACACGTCTTAGACGTCTCGTGTTTTGAAAAGCGTAGTCAGCCACTATCCAGATTTATAAAATGTAATGATCAGTCGACAACAATAGTGACAATACCACCATGACAGATAAATTCTTAATAATCTTTTTTTAGGATTATGAAAACTCAATTGTCAAAAAAAAAGGTTTGAGAGCATACCCCGTCAGTGTGCAAAATCAAATTTTATTCCAATTGTTAATTATATCATTATATTAATTAAATAATGTTAGTCTATTTTTGATCTGTAAATTGTATACTTGTATGTCTAAAAAATAGGGAATACAAAAATGAGGGTAATTTTTCCCTCTTGACTAAACTTTTATTTCAATGTGTGTTAAATGTAAAATTTGTGAAAGAAGACATGCATTTCGACTTTGAAACTGAAACTGTTTTTATGTTTGAATTTTAAGGAAGAAGCTGATTGGTTGGCTCATTTCCTGATTCCCTTGTAGTGGCCGAGTCACTGGTACCTGCCTTATAGTTTTGACACTGGTAAGTTCTTTTTTTCATTGTGTCTTTTCCTTGTATAAGATGAGTCAACCACAATTTATTCTGTGATGAAAAGGTTATAATTTCATATTGGACTGGGAAGAATTTGGCCTAATTGATTGATTTAATTGATAAGATTCAGATTAATTTATTAGCCATTTGCAGTCAAACTACATTGGCATACATCTGTAAAAGCCCCCAGTGTGGATAAAAAAAACAAGGTTAAAAGTATAGAAATAAAACAGTAAACTATTAACACTGTGAAATTGATCAATCTAAAACAGTTTTAATACGAGTGCAAGATCATGAAAGTGCTCTATTAAAATTGATAACAGCTTGTGGAAAGAAGCTGTTAGCGTGTCCTGCATCTCAGCAAACAATATCTTCTGCCAGAGTTATGAAAGCTTTTCCAGGGTGGACAGAAAATTGAATATTTTAAGAGCTCTGTTTAAAGGTCTGGATTTATAAAGAACCTCCATAACAGGGCGCTCACAGTCCTCTGTGCAGAGCGGAGCACCTTGTTTAGCGCTCTTTCTTTGTCTGTGATGTTACCAAACCACACAGTCACAGAACCAACAAGCAAACTCTCAATGGTCCAGCTTATGTGCTGGGAATTGTGACATTTTACTACCACACACTAAAATATTTGCAATTTGAGTTATGCTTCAATCTGGTAACTAAAGATGTGTTTTCCATGATGTGTCCTCTTTTCTCAGTTCTCGGATCATGTGGAAATGCAAAGACTGTTTCAAATAGAAGAGGTCAGTTTTGGTGCAAAACTATGTCGATTCTCCCTTTTGTATTCAAAACAGATTTTCTGTGTAATATAATTACAGCTTGGGCACTATTTCCAATAGCCAACGTTAATCCCAAACTCTTTGTATGTTCTGCTCATTTTTTAGATCAGTGCAGAGTTTATGAGGATCACTACAGTGCCCTTGGAGACCAAATTCATACAGGAGTTGGACAGGCATTCCACAAAGATAGTGCGGATCATACGGAACAAGGGTGGCGTAATAAAAGAAAGGACTGGCCGTATCCTGCAGACTTTAGATAAGGTATGTACAGTTACGGCAGAGTTAGACCGAGTCAAACATGTAAGGGATATTAGACACAGTGAGTCTATCCTATTTATTCACCCAGTGTTTCAATGTACTTTTTGTCTGGTAAATAAGAACATGTAATTTCATGAATGCATTTGGTTCAGGGCGTGGACGTCAATACAAGGAGGGAATCGGTTCTGAAATGTTTGGTCCACTACTTTGGTGAATCTGTTCACCACCTCATCAAAGAAATCCAGGTACATGCATTGCTCAGCCATCCATGCACAAACACATACTTAGTACCAGGCCTGAACTGTTCATCGGACGTACCCATTTTTTTGCCGGTCTGCCTGCTGCATACAAAAAATGAAAAGATAATTTTCTCTCTGGTCTCTTTCTGGTCCCTCTCTAGTCTCTCTGGTCCCCTCCTGGTCTCTCTGGTCCCTCTCTCTGGTTCCTCTCTCTAGTCTCTCTGCTCTATGGTCCCCTTCTGGTCTCTCTCTGGTTCCTCTCTCTAGTCTCTCTGGTCTTTCTGGTTTTTCTCTTTGGTCTCTCCCTGCTCTCTCTCTCTCTCTAGTCTGTGGTCTCTCTCTCTGGTCTATCTCTAGTCTCTCTCTGCTCTCCCTCGCTCTCTGGTCTTCTTCTTTGGTCTCTCTTTCCAATCTCTCTCTAGTCCGTCTCTCTCCCTCTGGTCTCTCTCAGGTCTCGCTCTACTCTCTAGTCCCTCTCTGGTCTCTCTCTAGTCTGTCTCTGGTTTCTCCCTCTCTGGTCTCTCTCTACTCTCGTTTCTCTCTGGTTTCTCTCCTCAGGTCTCTCTATACTCTCTAGTCCTTCTCTAGTCTCATTCTCTGACTCTCTTGTTTCTCTCTCTCAGGTGTCTCTACTCTCTAGACCCTCTCTGGTCTCTCTCCCTTTTCTCTCCCTTTTCTCTCCCTGGTCTCTCTTTAGTCTCTCTCGCTCTCTTTCTCTCTCTCTCTCTCTCTCGTGTCTGTGGTCTTTCTCTCTGGTCTATCTCTAGTCGCTCTCTGGTCTTCTTTGGTCTCTCTCTCTGGTCCCTCTTTTTTCTTTTTCTCTGGTCCCTGTAGTCTTTGGTACAGAATAAGCAGGCGTGTCTCTCACACATTCAGTCTGGTCAGCATTCCTTACTTTGTTTTTTGTTGCCAGGATATGCCAGGTGATGGACTGGAGCTGGGTGGAATGGCTGTCTTAATCAGTGACACAGACACCAAGGTTCTTATTGAGGGCACGGAGGTCCTCAGTAACTTGCCCGCAACTGCTGTGTTATTTGGACTGACATATGTGCTAAACCTTCAATACCCAAAAGAATTGAAGTTCACTTTTGAGTTTTTCCAGAAGGTTTTAATGGACGCTAGAAAGATGAACCCAAAAATGTGTCGCTTCTGTACTCTGCTGCACAATAAGCAGATATAGGTGCACTATAATAACTCTTTAGATAGACTGATCCAATCATACGTTTGTGTTTGTGTATATATAATATATATGTAACTCACCTTTCGCCCTCGTGGGTCGTTATCCCTCTCTCTAAGCTCGGGTCCTCTACCAGAGGCCTGGGAGCTTGATCTTTGCTGTTCCTAGCACTGCACATGTCTGGACCGAGATGTCCAAAGCTGTTCCAGGGATTCGGGGTCACTGCCCCGAGTGCACCGATCACCACGGGCACTACTGTCACCTTTTCCCTCCAGGCCCTCTCCAGCTCCTCTCTGAGACCTTGGTATTTCTCAAGCTTGTCGTGTTCCTTTTTCCGGATGTTACAGCGGATCCCTGGAACAACCTCGGACATCTGGGTCCAGAAATGTGCAGTGCTAGGAACAGCAAAGATACTGCACAGAACCCTCAAGCTCCAAGGCCTCTGGTAGAGGACCTGAGCTTAGAGAGGGATAACCGCCCACGAAAGGTGCTCTGTGTGTGTATGTGGGGGTGTGTGTGTGTATATATGTATGTATATGTATTTATGTATGTAAATAAATATAATATATGTATGTATGTATATAGATATGTGTGTGTATATTATTCATTTAATCACATTTTATTCTGCAGTAATTGCAGCTCTGTCTGCAATGAACTGATTTGGTGCTAATTATAAAAAACATGTTTGAGCAAAGAACTGTTGTAACAGAATTTACTGTTGAATGTTTTTCTAAGACAGAATTTACAGTTTTTTTTTATTTCTAAAAGAATGTGCTTTTGTGTGACAGGGCGACAGTAGCTCAGTTGGTAGAGCATTGGCCTTAAGGCCAGAAGGTCGTGGGTTCAATTCCCACCTCTGCACCTTCTCCATCGACTCCCACTGGATGACTGCTGTCGTTGTGTCCTTGGGCAAGACACTTAACCCCACTTTGCCCAAAAGCCCCCACTGAAAGATCAAGGCTATGCTCGCACTCAAAGAGCAGCCGTCCTCCTGTGGACTCACCACCTGCAGAGGATCAGTGAGGGGCTGGTGCTATGAGACTTGGGTGGCATCTCTGACTGCCACCCCCCTGACCCAGAAATGGATTAAAGGGCAGAAAATGGATGGATGGAAGAATGTGTTTTTAAAAAGTTGACGTGTGTAATCTTAACAGTGCATTCATACATTTAATAAATATTGAAAAGAATGTTTGGTCTGAGTGACTTCTTAGGGAAAAAATATTGAGAGTCTAAAATTACTAGATTATGCCAATTACTAAACCTTGCAATAAATACATATTTCACATTGTATAAAACTTAATTAAGATTTACTCTGTAAAACCCCTTTTTTTTACATTCAAGCCAATTTCTTTTTTCAATTTACACCAAGTTCAGAAAAGAGTTTGTATGAAATGCATGCATTTTTCTTATTTGAGCCAATGTAAAATATGTATTTGTACCAAATTAAGAAATTGCTGAAATTTAGATTGAACTGAATGGCTTCTGAACCTTAGGTCAATGTATAATCTTTATTGTGAATGGTTACTCTACTTTTTTTAAGTTGATCCAATGTTTCATTTTTTTCAGTGTGCAGACGCTTCATTCAGAGCCACCGCTGCATAATATATATGAATTATTCATTCATTCAATCAATCTATATTTATTCACTTCTACAATTCAAGAGAGATTTTTCTAATGTATCAAAACATTGTAGCAAATTTGTTCAAAACGCAGCTGAATATATAGAGTATATTTATTTTTACATAAACATGAACAAACAAACGTCCCTTTTGAGGCTTCCAAACAGTCTTTTAGGCCGGCTTCCTGCTGACCTGTCACGAAGACGGGGCGTGAAACACGCGATTGCTGCATAATTATAGGTGTGACTTTCATAAATATTTTCGTATTCAGTCGATTTATCAACACCCGCAGCTGCGTACGCTCAGATCTGGGCGGATCTCACATGTTCATAAATCCGACAGTGGATTTTGAGTAAATGGAATATACACCCAAAATGTACACCTTTTTCTACGCAAGTTTCATAAATGAGCTTGTGTGTATGTGCGCGCGTGAGTGTGTGTGCGTGCGTGTGTGCGTTTGAGCCATATTCTTTGAAACCCCAATTCCAGCTAGCCTTTGTAGTTTGCAAGCGAATTTGGCCTACTTACTAATCTGCAGGCCTACCCAAAATTGCAAACCTGGCGCCGCTACTGGTAGGTACATTAGGGCCTCACAGCAGAGGCCTAAAGCAGGGGCCTCATTACTTTAATACTTACAGTCTGTGGTAAATACACGGGCTACAGGTGTTACACGTGCTTAGACTAGACTTGTATGTGTAACATTCAAAATAGATTGAGTGAATATGCCCTTTTCCTCATTTAGTGGTTTGCGGAGGAGAGAGCAGCGAGAGAAGTTTGGCAGGGGAGGAGCCGTGTGGAGTTAAAATAAATGAATTACAGCTTGCTAAATTATTTGAAAGCATCTTCATTATGATTGTTATATTTATGTATTTATTATAAATGTTAGAGATGCCAGAGAAAAGGCGTCTGCTTTTTTTCTGAGTGGGAGGAGACACCAGCGGAGCTGTTTGAGTCAAATAACGTTCAGCGTTATATTACCAATAGTTTCTCTTTCCATAACGATATTCTCTCTTTTTGGAAAGATCACCAACGTGATGCAAAAGTTTACGTTATATGCAGTTTTAATGTCTGCGGGTTATTCCAGAGACTGGCCTGCTACAAAGAGTTGCCCGTTTTAACCAGATTGTCGATGTGCGCGGGGCAGAAACTCATAGGCGACGGATATAATCAGTCCGATGTACAGTACGCTAGGCTTAAAGCCACAGATAGTTGTCCGGTGAAGAGAGAAGAAAGAGCGATGAGACGCCAATGTAACCCTGCTCACAAGTGCCACCTGGTGGTTGTTTTGGTCATTGCAGCGTCACTGATGCATCAAGCATCAAAGCAGATGTTGATGCTTGGCTTGGTCAGGACCAGGGCTGGAGGATTTTGCCTATTGTACTTGCTTTTAGTGGGAGCTTTAACCGGAGCGCCAGGATTAAACGCACGGAGATAGGATAATAGCAAGCAAACTACGCTCAGCCCACACTTGAATATAAGCCGCAGGTCTCAATGAAGCAGACAAATGATGTTTTAACTGAAGTGTTTAACGGCTTAATCGCTAGCTTCCATGCCGGTACTGTTTTGACAACAAACAAGTGTCCTATAGCCACTAAAACTTGGTCAAAAGAAATTCATAAACTCTGCTCCAAGAAGTCAACCACAATGAAAATACACACATTAGGCGCATTGCTACATAAGTCTCATGTTTCAAACTATGACAGTAGCGGCTTCTAGTCCAGATATTATGGTAATTTTGTTTTAAAATAGATGATTTATCAGTGTTAATTGGAACACAGTATATGTTTCTTCTAACCCAAAATGTCTTCATATTTCTGTCTAGCAAATAGACCACAAGCAGCCGCTGATATGTGTAATCAGTGACTGTACAGTGAGGGATTCAGAAAAATACTGGGTCACTAATGAGCTGGGAGTGAATTAACTTTGTACTTTTCTGTTTTTACCACGACCTAAAACGAGCAGCATAAACTAGGACTGACCCCAGAAACAGATGTTCTGAAGAGCAAAATGTATGTCAAGTTGAAATTAAGTTTCTGGTGACTTCAATCCAAGAATTTCAAGAACGGCTCTAAACAAGCTCACCTACAGTACGTGTGTGTGAGTTTATTGGATTATGTCGTTTGCCTGATTCTTGGTAGCAGCAGTTGAGAATGTGGCGTTGAACTGAAGGTCAACAAAATACTTTCTTTCCAATTATCTTGTTACTTTTAACTAGAAAGGTACAATAAAATGGTTTCAAAAACATTGTATAAGCGATATTAAAGGGACACTGATTCTTATTTCAAGTTATATCAAGATCTTTTATCTGCGTGCACATAAAAGAAAAAGAAATACTACTCATAACCGCAATAGTGCTGAAGAAAGGCAGGCCTATAGCACGACGCTACCACTCCCATATTTGAGATTGTGCATTGAGCACTCAAGGTTTGTGAGAAATGCTAGTTTTTAGCCATAAATTATGGTCAAAATTTACCTTTTGTCAACATCTGATCACTGCACCACCTTCCATAATCTTCCGCTTTTCTATT
Organism: Knipowitschia caucasica; assembly: GCA_964034765.1. Classification (NCBI taxonomy): domain Eukaryota; kingdom Metazoa; phylum Chordata; class Actinopteri; order Gobiiformes; family Gobiidae; genus Knipowitschia; species Knipowitschia caucasica. Next base: position 30,805,479 of record OZ035837.1, on the reverse strand, counting down.
TCTGTTTCAGTTTAAATTTCTGGTCAATCTAATCAATTTTATTATAGAGCCCACACTCAAGGTGATTTACAATAAAACCACATAAAATATTAAAACATCCATGCAATCAAACAGTAAAACTGTTGAAAAGTAGTAATGAATTTTCAAAGTGTTATAAGCCAGTCAGAATTAATGAGTTTTGAGCCTCGATTATTAAAAGGCTAAAATCAGTGAGCACTCATAAATCAGGGGGCGGCTTGTTCCAGAGTCTGGGTCCAGGACTGAGAAGGGCCTATTTGTTTTTTTAACAAATAAACAAATCAGCAAATATTTGTTTATTGAGCAATTTGTTCAATGTTTGCCCCATGAACAGTTTTGCAGCTCCTCCAGATTCATTCGGGATTCCAGTCAATACTCTACTTGTTTTGCGCATTAGTTTAGGTCGATTGCCGTGTATTGGTATGTTTGCAGTGCGGCTTTACCTCAGTGGCTTTATCTGCCTGGTCTCTCATGCTGATAAACGCCTGCAGCTCTCTTTCTGACGGACGTCTCTTGGCGCCTCCTCTATGTCTTTTATGGCTGGAGCGGCGTTGTCCCAGACGCTTCTGCTCTTGCGGGGGGCGGCTCCGGGGGTTCTTCTGAGGCGACTGAGGCCCAAAGAGGCTTTCCTCCTCTGGGTCACTGTCGGAGGATTCACTGGACTGCAGCTCCTGAGGCTGAGAGGCTGCGGTAGTGGATTTAGAAGTCTGCGTGCTCCTGCTATGGAACAAGATAGGGTATTTTCAAGGTGGGACAAAGATACAAGTGCATGAAGTACATGAACTTTGGGTCAACAATACAGGGAAGAGGAAGAACAAGGAATATTATTAAAAGCAATTATTACCTGTTTATTTCAATTATTTTTGTGACTACTGAAATGTGCTTGATTTCACCCATGTCTTAATCAAAGATTACAGGAAACTACAATTTATCTGGTAGAATTCAATATCCTAAAATATGACTGATTTGTGTGGGTCTATCTTTTTGCTAATGTTCTAACAATTGGAGGGGGGCCTGGCTCCAAAAGGTCCATGAGCAAATGCTGCAATCTCACTCCTTGCTGATGGGGGTGTACTCGGAAAGACAATCACCTAATGCGTCTTCTTTTCTCTCAAAAACATGATGGTCCAAAAGTGGCTCTTGGCCCAAAGCTATGTTCCAGATGCTGTTGATGCTGAGGGGAGTATTTTTTTTTTTGGACCAGTCTAGTTTAGCTGCTGTGGACTTTTGAATGTACTTGTTAAATGAATGGGGCTCATGCAGCTTACGCATTTTCCTGCCCACAGAAGGCAAAAGCAGTGGCACTTTAGTTTCCACGGCAAAGATAGGTGTGACTACGTCCGTTGATATTTACAGTCTATGGTTGGAACATTGCGTTGAAATGGTATAAACATTTCCAAAATTCCCCACTTCAATTTCCATGACTAAACTCAAAGCTCCATGATTCTTGCCCGGAACACCTCTCCAGAGCCTGTTCCACCAAGAGCAAGTCCCTGGAAAGGAATCCTTGATACCCAAGAAAAAAACTGCCCATGACTTTAGAGGTTAGGGTTTGGTTATGTATCCTAACTACTTAACAAGCAGAAATCCATCCATTTGTAATCTTTTTCATGTGATGTATATGATTTCAGAAGTGACACATGCCATCATTACACAAAAGAACTCACTGCAGAGTCTCCCAAAAAAATATTATGAATTTACTTTGTATTATTATTATTAGTGTACGTTAGTATTATGAACTTCTACATTTCACTGGAAAAAAGAAAAATGTACTTTATATGAAAATAATTATAATACTGCTTAAAAAATGTTTGAAAATAGAAGGAAATATGACTTGACAAGATTTCTGAAAATATGAAAATACAGTAATACTAGCCCCAAATTAATTGATTCTAGTTAGATACAAGATTTCAAGTATTATTTATGTATTTTTTAGACATTTTTGAGAAATGTTTTCTTAAAAAATAGCATCACAAGCTCATTATCTAAACAAGAAAAGTTGTCTGGAAAAAAGAAAAAATACTAAAACAGGCTAAAAACTCACTGCTCAGACTTATTCTAAAACTAATAAAACAATCTTACATGCCAAACTTCATTTATGCAACGAAAAAATTGCCATTAAAAAATAAGCATAAGTGATATTTTTAGTAAATAAATCAAACCAAGTGTATCCAGTTTCTCCTCATGTGTAGCAATATATTCCACACTAGTGTCAAATATACAACATTTAACGCCTGACCACTTTCTACACCTCTTGCTTTCAACACAGATTCCCAGCTTAAAACTCACCGTAAAATGGCACTTTTCTCCTCATGACTTTGTGTCAGATAGAAGCGACAGCAGCACAGCGTCAGGCCAGCTCCCATCTCTTAGGCCCATAAGATATCACAAAGTTCTATAAAGTCTGGATCCTCCACTAGGACATGTTCTCTACTGTCCCTAATACGAAGCATATTTGTGGCAGTCTCATGTTTGCAGTTGTCCCGTCGCTCAATTACATTATCCACGTGAGGCGCCCAGGACGGCCCAGGAATCAATGGGTTTGATTCAGGGAGCGAGCAGAAGCAGAGGCAGAGGTAGAAAACTGCTAATACAAAAAGTCCTGTATCAAATTAATATTTACCAGGCACGAACATGTATGCTATTTTGGATAGTTCTTTATGTAATGGTCAACTAGAGTGGATTTATCATGAGAAATGGGATATAAATACGGATAATCTAGGAATCTATATCACAACAGAAGTTATCTCACAAGACTTAAAGCAGCTGTATGTAAAAATCTGGCCAAAAGTGGTATTGGTCTCTCCCTGATTCAGGTTGCCAGATATGCAGATTCCTTGTTTTGTTATTAATGATTTGAGAATCTTAACAAGACCTTTTTTAGTTCCGCGGTGTTACTTTACCAGTGAGATCAGCTCGAAGTCAGAAGGACTTTCTGATTGGTGAAACGGTGGAAGGCGGGACATCGAAATGAAAAAAACAATAACAAGATTTACAGGCTGCAAATCTAATTTGACATTTCAAATATCTCTGCTTAACTACTGCAGAAAAGTAGTATTTGAAAAGAGCATAGTTTATTAATACCTTTTGACAGATTAGGGCCCTTTAATGATGACATGACATGAAATTCTTACATAATGCTCCTTTCAAAAAAACTTATCAAACAATACAGTCAAAATGTGAGACAGACTTCAACTCTGACCATGTTCAAATCCAGGTTAAATCAGTCTTTGTTATAACTGAAAGACATTATCTGCACAACTTTTCAAATAGATATAATGTAATAATGTATTTTTTAATTTTCAAATACAATTAATGTTTACGTAGTAGACATAAAATACCTGTAACATCTGTAACAAAGTAAAATCAATTATGCCTCAAAGGGAGTGGGAATCCTTGTGCATGAATTGTGATATACAAATAAACTTGCCTTGCTTTGCCTTGCCATTATATTTTTTTTGTAAAGCAGGGCTGTTAGGATTAACTTTCTCTTTCCCATTTTTAACAGAAATATGAAAGTAACAGAACTCCCAGGAGCGCCATTTTTATCTGCTCCCATTTGACCCAACGGAATTTTGAGAAATTCCCCTTTATTATCATCCAGATCAACACAGACAATAAAGATCAGCAGCGAGGTTTCCACAGCAGCGAGGTGTAACAACAAAACTTTTCCACTACAATGGCTCCAGTTTTGTTTTTGCAAAACCTTTTTCTCCCCCAATTTATAAAAAGTATTTTATTTATCACCTCACTCACTTTTATTGCAAAACTGGTCGTCTCAAGATGAAAATCCAGCTTCTATACATGTCATACACTTCTCTTTAGTTCCAGCAGAGGGCGTCAGATATCCAGCCATTATCACAGGAGTAGACGTTCATATACACATACCAGGACAAAACAACAGTGCATCACACTTGGCACTTCCTTTTTTGGATCATAAATGGTAATGATTGTCTTTGAAAAGTTGTAAATCTTTTCCTGCATTGTACAAAGTGTGATCCCAGAGCTCGAAGGCTCAGGACTATTTTAGAATTGGCAGCGAAAATGTATTTGCTGTTATTTGTGTTCATTAATATCAGCTTGTATGAATGCAGTGGGTGAGTCTTAATGAATGATTTTGAATTTGCATTACTGTAATTAAGATGTTTTCTTTCTGCAATGTCGCTTATAGTGTCGAGGGTTTAGATCTCAAGTATGACTACACAAAGTACCACCGCATGGAAGAGGTCAGAAACCACTTTTATTTAGGTCATTTTACGTCTATTTCTTTGTTTTTGACTGTTTTTCTCTACACAGATTTATGAGTGGATGCAGGACATGGAGGAGATGAATCCAGAGCTGATTTCTTCTACAGTTTATGGGCAAACGTTTGAAAGGAAAAACATCACGCTTATGAAGGTTTGTCATGTGTCTGATTTTTATTACAATAACTACATGAAAAAAAAAATACTTCCTGCTTTGCTGCAACATTTTATGGTCTTGTTAGTTTTCCACCACCGGTACTACAATGGAGCATAGGATGAGGTTAACATTTTTAAATTGAAGATGCTGGCTGAGAGGATAGCACTTTCGCTTCTCAGCAAAAAAAGTCCTGGGTTCGAATCTTGGTCAGAATAGTATCTTACTGAGTGGAGTTTGCATGTTCTCCCCGCGTCTGCATAGGTTTCCTCCGGTTTCCCCTACCTCTAAAAACATGTACAATAGTCTGGCATGCGCCTCCTGTACTGGCCCCGCTCCCATCTCTGTGTGGAGTGGGAGACTAATGCCAAATATAACAATTGTAAAGAGCTTTGACTCTTTTCTGAGAAAGGCGATATATAAATAAAGATTACTTACTAAGATATTGTGAGGAAAAGTCAAAATATCAACTTTGTAAAATCATAAGAAAAAATACAAATACAAATCATTAAAAAAAATACAAATTGTCTAAGTGGAGACAATGGAGCACCAGTATACTGTATTACAGTATATTATATACTGCAATTTCTGGACTATTTGATACATTGCAAAAATGAATAAATATTAAGTAATAATTGCTTGTTTTTTATCTTAATTTGAGTACATTCTGACTGTGTTAAGAAAAGATTACCAGTGGGACCAAGCCATTTAGTTTTATTTAAAGAACTGTTGCTTTATTTTCTCATTCCAAAACAGACATTTCTTGTATCTGTTTGTAGCTGGGCCTGAAAAACCCGGAGGGGCGGGAGAAGAGAGTGATCTGGATGGACTGTGGGATCCATGCTCGAGAGTGGATCGCTCCCGCTTTCTGCCAGTGGTTTGTCAAAGAGGTCGGGAAAATACGAGAAAAGTTAATGAAGCTAAATCAATCCCTGAGCTGTTTATATTCTCGCTCTTCAGATAGTGCAGTCCTACAAAACCAGTGTGGACCTCCAGACCATGTTACAGAACCTGGACTTCTACGTGACTCCGGTCATCAATGTAGACGGGTACATGTACAGCTGGACGGACAACAGCGTGAGTTAAAAATAGCTTTTTAAAAACATCCATCCACCCATTTTCTTCCACTTCATCCGTTGCCAGGTTGCGGGGCAGCAGTCCAAGCAGAGACGCACAGACTTTCTATCCACTCACTCTTCCTCCAGCATGTCCTTTTTTTTAAATGTGACATTATTGTTCCCTCGTCAAATACAGACCTGGAGTGACCCATATTTCAGGAACTTCTGGCACAAACATGTTACTTTGTCCATTCGGTCTAAAATCCTCTGTCTCAGTCTCAGGTGATAGTATGATCTCATTTTACGACAGTTACATAGAGCTGGTTTCTGTCTTGTATAAAAATCATATCGGCCAACATTTTGTTTTGCCAATTTCTGAAGTGAATTGACAACGGCTGTGTTTGCAGCTGGTAATTGTCAAATAAAAAAAAAGAAAACAAAATGTCTGCCCTTGGTGGTAGCTTAGGGAGTTACAGGCAGAAAGCATTGTTTACTCTTCACACTTGTATCACCAAATATTGTTTCACATTCAAAAACGTGAAATTACAAAGGAAATATTATCATTAAAAATAATGCACAATATATATTCTTTAAGACATTGTCAATATGTTTTTTCCCATAATGTGATTATTTGTCATCTATGTCCTCTGCAAAGAAGCACCACTGGAAAAAGTGTTAAAGCATAAATTTCAAGTATCATTTACATTTTTGATAAATGTTTTTTTCAATAAACAAGAAAAGTCGGAAAAAACAATACTTAAAACAAGCTTAAAAACTCACTACTCAGACTTTATTCTAAGATTATGAAGTATCTTATGTGACAAACTAAATTCAAGAAAAAAAAACGTGCCATTATAATAAAAAAGCTTTATTTATCTATTTTTATTAAATAAATTTTACCAAGATTTTACTTTTTCAGTGATAAGGCTGTAAACTCCTCACACACACTGTACACGCTTGTACACTTGTTTAACCAATAGAATGTTGAATGTTCCAATCATTTGCTCCGTAGACTCGAAGGTGGAGAAAGTCCCGCTCGTCTCCTCCGGCAGGAAGTGGTTGTTACGGCGTCGACCTCAACCGAAACTTCAACGCCAACTGGGGAAGTGTGTACGATAAAGCTGCAGAAAATGTGTAGTTTTTCTGATGGTGTCTGTGGATGGGAAAATGAATGTCAAACTGTGGAAGATACAGACAAAACTATAATATTTAGAAAGACCTAAAGAACCAAAAGCAGACTCTAAACAGCTTGTTCATACATGGCAGATGCAATCAATACAGAGAAAACACTTTTAATACTCTTAACGTGACATAAGACATTCAGTTTTAGGACCCATTTTGATATTTTATTAGCCTGGTCCTACCATACCATCGTACTCAAATCGTGTCGTACTAAGGTCTGGATTTGCTCCATTGAGCTCCGTTAACAGGTGGGAGGGGTTAAATCCTTTTGCAGATTGAAACGATTGGATCTAAAGTTACCATGACATACGGTATGTAGTGCACCTGAGTGAGTGAGGCGTTTAGCATTTAGCCTAGCTTTAGCCATTTTCTTTGCCACTAACGGAGCCCCTTTGCTAAACATTCCTCTTCTGGCTTAAATGTTGTTCTTTATATTTGGAGCTGAATCAGAACGGATTACTTTGCTATCGCATTCTCCACCATTGCCAAACTACAACCAGCAAATTCGGCGCAAACTCTTGACGTCACCAACACCTGCCTCCCCCGCTCGCTAGCCCTAACTCTAAGACCCTAAACCCTAACTCCGTCAAAAACAACTGAGTGTACTACATTATAAACATTCTCTTGTTTGACTAAGATATGGCTACTAAAAGACAAGTTTGCACACACGTTGTAGTGAGTGAGTGAATGTATGGATGTGGGCAATATTTTAGTAGAAATTGGGGAACTGTATTTTGATTGATAGTTATGTTTTGAAAATAATGTTATCTAAAGTATGTAAGAGTTAGACACGGTCATGTATCTATATACATTAGAATCAGTCCAGAGGATAATTAGCATGGAAAATAGCATCTTTGCTATAACCTGGTACAATGCATCTCTCCTTTGTGTTAATGTATATTTGTACACTATGTATCAGCCATGGATTATGACTGAAAGATTGAAGAATGATCCATAAAAATTGCTGAACTGGTTGTTTGCAGCCGTTGGAGTGTCCTTTGAAAGCTGTTCTGACATTTACTGTGGGACTGGACCAGGGTCTGAACCAGAGGCCAGGGCTGTTATGGACTTTATCGGTAACTAATCATACAGTACTTTCATCACATATCATTACTTATGTTCCTAGTTTCATTGTTTGTTTTTTTAACAGGTGAAATGTCGGAGAAAGTCCTCTGCTTCCTCACTATTCACTCTGCAGGACAACTCATCCTACTGCCTTATGGACATCCGCAAATCAAAGCTCCCAACTATGAAGAGCTTGTGAGTCTTATTATAGGAGAGATTGGCAATTCTCCAACAACACATCGTACAATCAAAAATGACAAAGACATATGAGCCCTTGGTCCAGAGGGAGATGACCCAAAGTCCATTAATGTTAATTAATGTCCATGAATGTTCTTTAATGCATTCTATTACATACGCAAAAAGAAAATATTTAAAAAGATACGTCGCCAAGGCATGTTTCAGGAACCTGCAGAAACATGCTTGTAAATGTTGAGGTCTTTCATATTAATCTTTTGAGAAATTGAGAATAATAATTTATCCCAATTGTGTATATAAACGACAGTAGTTGCTGGACCATAAGTAGTTCTTTAAACCAACATGTGGGCACGTTCACATAGAGACGTGGCCAATTTATTTAGATTTTATGAAGAGCGTTCCCTCCGGTGCTGAAAGCGACTGGACACAGGTTTTAGGGAAAATGCAAATTCTAAATACATTTTTTATGTGATTAGGGCTATTGTCAGAGCTGAGTGATTAATTTGATCCATCAAGTTTAAGAAGGAATGTTATTGTCATAGACCTAGTTATTAAATCATGTGGTGACCCGGTCAAACAATGGTCTATTGTCTATTATTTTACTCCATCAGCTGTTGGTTATGAGGTGCAACATGTAAATATAAACCTGGGTTATAATACTGTATGTACCTGTGGTCTACATGTGGACAAAATTCACATTCTTTCATAATTTAGCTGGCGCGGTTTGTAAAAGTGAGCCTACAGTCAAGAAAATATCTGTGAAATGTAATAATCAAGCTAACTCATTTGGTGTCGGGTGGCGTTATCCAGCGTTCAGACTGTATTGTGTGTGTGCCCAGGTCTCTGTGGGTGAAGCAGCAGCAGCACAAATGAAGAAACTTCATGGGATGACGTACAGGGTGGGAACTTCTCCTCAGATCCTTTGTAAGACCTGCTCTTACACACATCATGTTAAAATCATGTCAAAATCTCTCAAACAAATACTTTCTATCTTCCTCTTTAGATCCAAACTCAGGTTCAAGCAGAGACTGGGCGCGTCTCAGTGGGATTCCCTTTTCATACACGTTTGAGTTGAGAGACACAGGTAATAACACAAGATATTGTACAGTAGTATTTTGTTCTGTCTGTTTATGAGTCTAATTCAATCTGGGAAAACTCTCAACAAAGATAACTGTAGAATTTTTTTTTGGCATGATTGCTTGAATAGACAATAGATAGGTACACACTTTTATATTGCTGTAGTTGCATATTGTACTGGAAGCGCATGTTTAAAACTGCAAAAAAAGTAAAAATGACTTTCGATTTTGACTTTGTTTCTATATATGAGAGAAAAGATATAACAAAAGAGGTTCATTTGCTACTCTGAGGATATTGTTTTCATTTCGTTATTGTACCTTTTTTATACTTTAAATAGACCTCAATATGTGAGGTTTGTAAAAAAAAAAAAAAAAAAATCTTTGCGATGCCCAAAACATCTGAGATACCTACTGTTGTGATTTAGGGCTTTACAATAATACACTGAATTGAATATTGATTTGATCTTATCCCCAGGGGAGTTCAGCCACCTTCTCCCTGAGGAGCAGATCCAGCCGGCCTGCGAGGAGGCGTACGCAGGAGCCCTGTCCATCATCTCCTACGTCCACGACAAAAGCTTCAGGAATAGCACGGTGCCGAACGGAGACAGCAGCCGCTTCAGTCCGAGGGCAGTGTTGGTGACCCTCCTCTGCTCCTGCCTCTCTGTCTCCATCACCGTGGGATGAGACAAGTGCAGTACCAGCTGTGAACAGCAGGGGCAGTGTGGTGTTGTCCTATTTCCTGCAAGAATTAGAAAAACTTACTTAACTTTCAAACAACACCAACATAGACATTTGACTAAAATCAAATCCATGTAGCTTTTTCCTGGTTCTAAAACTGTCTAAACCAAATGTTACACGGACTGGCTTCTTTATCATCCTGAAATTTGTCATTTTATGCTTGCTTCTTACTTCTTCCTCATGCAAAAACTAGAGATTTTGTACTGGCTTCAATATTATGCTAAAGTTAGGGATTTTATACTTGCTTCTTTCTTATACCAAAGATAGAAATGTTGGACTTGCTTCTATATTATGCTAAAGTTGGAGATTTTAGTTTTTGAGTTATTTCACTTGTGCTATGTGTGATGAATCAGATTTGTAATTCCATCTGTTTCAGCTGCATCTGTTTCATACTTTTCCTATACCAAACAGAAAATACACATTTAAATTACATTCAATATTTCTGCTTTGAATTGTTGATCACTTTGACAACAGTCCTCAATTGAAATAGCTCTCAAAAACTCTGACCCAGCCTTCAGCTTGTCTTCTAAATGCAAAGACTGGTTCACTGGTATAGACAGTGTTTAGTTTTTGTTTGTACAATAAGGAAAAATCCACTTAATGGACAGCCGCAATAACCACATATGTAGGTTAAATATAGATGGTTTTCTGGTTTCATTTACTAGACTGGAAGTGTGACAAACTATTTTTTTTGTGCCATTTGTTTCTATTTTCTTCCAGCAGATGTCAGTAGAACACCACAAATACAGACTATGGCTGCATCCAAATAGTTATTTTCTCACCAGCAATACATTACATTTTGTGTATAACTTTGTGATTTTTGATATTCAACCCCCGAAAAGCTCAACAAGCTTATAAATGCATTAACATAAGTAGTAGGATGGCAAGAACAGAGGAATTTAGTTTGAGTTTACATAGTGGTAAATATATGAAAATAAAAGATTAATAAAATAGTGTACAAAATCATGCATCACACAGATCTTGTTTTCTACATTTATAGGGTAGTACAGAGTATTTGTCTATATTAATCCACACATTTATTTGACTTGATTGCTATGATGACAGGTGATGATATAGACATATGGTTATTGATGAATATTTATATGGTCTTCTTCAGGCTGTCAAGTTTTCTCAACTCAAGTCCTCTGTTATTCTCTGCTATTTTTCAAGTGCGATCTTTGACTTCTCAGCAAGACGGTACTGGGTTCGAATCCTGGAACAGTAGGTTTTCTCCGGTTTCCCCTACCACTAAAAACATGTACAGTAGGACTGAATTTAACAAGTGAATGAATGGATGGTGTTTGGTCGGAGGCTTTGATAGACCAGTGTGTTTGGCGACTGTGCTGAGAGAATGGAATATTATCTGAACTCTGAACATTGTAAAGCGCTTTGGATCTGACCTTGGGTTGTAAAAATGTGCTATACAAATACAAATTACTTACTTACTTTAGCAAAACATTAATGACAATAATAATAACATCAGAAGTATTGCTTACACAGACCACTTTCGAAACTTTTATTACAGATTGTCCTATAACACAAAGCCCATGCATGTCACCTTGTATACGCATTTACACTTCCTATAGTTTTACCGTCTTAGCTATTGTCTGACCCCAGCCTCCACACACACACACACACACACACACACACACACACACACACACACACACACACACACCTCATCGACATGTTGACTTTGACACAGTGCGGCTGAATACCTGATTGGAGTTTGACGGATGGCCCAGTGGAGCTGATGGCTCTGCCCCGAAGGTGTCTCCACGCTGGAAATTGCATTGAGCTTCACATAAAAACCTCCACAAGACTGAAACACCGGGGGAGCAGGGGGAATATTAAAGCAGCAACACAGCTCCAAACAGCCGTATATGGGCCCAGAGGGAGAGGACCAGTCACTGTTTCATCACTTACAACCATCAAGCATGCACCTATACAAGCCACAAGCAACGTCTGCTGGTGTGCAAAGCAAGGTAATGATCAAATAAAGGTGAGGCGCGAATAAAGCTGGATAAAGGATGGTCGGAGCGAGGGGCCAAAGGGAGGGGACTACTGATTACTGCTAATGGATTATGGTAAACAAAAATCAGACAGGACACAGTCTTTCATAGGGTAATAAATGTAATAAAACTGCTACATTACTATTTTTTATTATGTACATGATCTATTTATTGAGGTTTTTTTTGTTTTTGTTTTTTAAAGGAGAAATATAGTAAACATCTGGCCAAAAGTGGTACTGCATTCTCCCTGACTCCCAGATATGCAAATGAAAGGGACAACAAATCTATAACCCACACCTTTTTCACAAAGATAGAAATCCTGGTTTTATTCCTTGTTTTGTTGTTAATGATTTGAAAATCATAACAAGACCTTTTGTAGTACTGCGGACTGACATTTTACCGGTGAGATTTGCTTGACGCGGTGAGTTCTGGCAACCTGGATCACAGATTGTCTGTATTTCAAGATGGCGCATTGATCTGGATAGCACTCCACTCTCATGTTTATTTATAAGTCAGTTTCTAATCCTATGACAACTATTCAAGGTATTTGCTTAAAAAGGTCACATTTGTTATTGGTTACCATGTTTTTTTTCATTTGGAGCGACTGTAAATATTACACAGAGAACCTTTAAAGATGGTCCCAACTTTTTATAACTTTTTATACCCTAAAATACAAGATCCACGAAACTGTGAATTTCTAGTAAAACCACAAAACTGAAAAACATAACTTACACACATTTCGTCAACTATGTGTTCAACTATAGATATAAAACCCTAACCCATGTGCAACAATAAGGGTAAGCTGTAACTGTCATTAAACTCAGTGTGTTTAAGTCTTCGTAATACTAATCAGCTAGTTTGCAATTATTTCAATAATCAATTATCTTGTAACAGCATTAATATTGGTGTGTTTTAGTGGGGGCTAAAAAAAGCAGTAAATTATATGTCACATAAAATTTACATTTTGGTGCAAAGCCGGCTTTACAAACAATATCATACCAACACAAATAGAGGCCTGAGAATTGTCCCTGACTGTTGAATCTTTTGGAACCACATCAATCGGCCGTGCTTTAATGACTGACAGATTACACAGCAACGTGCGTGACATTTTGATATTTAAGAACATTTTTCTCATGGAACATTCAAAGCTCTGTGTGATCTGCTTATGTGAGAGCTGATCATATCTTTGTCTTTTTCTCCATTTACCGTATAGACGTGGGAATTCACATATAGTTTTATGGGAAACTCGCAGACGCAATTTTGTTTTCTTCTGAATGTGCTGGAAACGGCTGCGAGTCCTAAGCAGCTCTGAAACAGTTGTTGTTTTGTGTTTTGTTATTTTTCTGGCTTTTTTCTACCAGAGATGCACTGGTCCAGTCCAGAGCAGAGAGGATTCCGGGTCCGAAACAAGCAGATCAGCCAAAAATCCACAGGAGGAATTAAACTTTTTGGAAAAATGCTGATAAAACATTCAGCATTTACGTTGGACCAGAGCAGAGAATATTGTCTGAACCAAGCAGCTGCTCCACCTCTCCTGCTATCAAGAAAGTGTCAATAAAGTATCTATCTATCTTTCTATCTATCAGTGATGGTCAAATATTTGGGAAACTTTCTGCTCTTGAATGAAGATCCGTGCCAGGGTCAGTTTAAATCAGTTACAGCTAAAACATCTGTATTTCTGATTGATTGAAAATATGAAAAGATATTACTTTATCCGTCCCACAGTGGGGAAATTTCAGTGTCATCGTTGCACAATACAGCAGAATAAAAAGATTAAATAAGTCCCAGGTTTGCACATATTTATTCATTCATTTATTTATTTAAGGAAAACCCCATTGAGATGAATCCACAACACAATGCAGTTAAGCACAGTTATATATGCATACAGTTAGTTAGTAATGCATACAAGCTCTACATACAGTACATACATTCCATATACACACACACACACACACACTGGTTTCTCACATATCTACAAATTCATCAAACATATCAACATTGTACTTTAGCAGTTTATATTTAGCATTTTATATTGTACTTTGGCAGAATAAACATTAGTAGTTGTAGTTATAGCAGCAGGTAGAGTAAATTTCTGTGTGACATGAATAAAGTATATCTTATCTTAGAGTGACTTGTGAATTATCAGAACTGGTGAATGGCACATGTACACACTCAGCAGTTCTCATTGTACAGTCTGACAGCAGCAGGAAGGAAAGACCTGCAGAACTTCTTCTTAACACAGCGAGGAAAGAGAGAGACAGAAACCAAAGCAATTGAAACAAAACCATCATTTTTATATTAATAATGACACACATAACCTCTCCATTAATATCTGCTATAAATGCTAATTAGACAGCACCATCTTTTTAATCTCATTTCCCACACAGAGTCGAGATAGTCTGTCATCCAGATTACGAACCGATGCCACACGTATGATATTAATTTGTGTAAGAGGGCTCCTCCACGTCGACCCAGGACACTGCACCACATTCACTTATAGCTAATCAATGCACCAGGCCTCATTCTTCACACGCTGTCCGCACTGGTCAATGGGAATCATGCAATGCTTTTTAACTGTCGCTGAAATCAATGAGGGAGGAGCCCGAGTCGGCAACTACCAATCATTAGAACTAAGAATGGGTCACAAAGGGTTTTGTATGCATAGGTGCGTAGGTGTAGTGGTAAACTCTGGTCCATGATCATTTCCTACACGAACGTCTGGGTCTGGTCCTAGTGGCTGCAGTTTCCTGGGTTGAATCCCCTCCGACCAATCAGCGAGCGGGGGAGGCGGGTGTTGTAGGTCCGTGTCGGTGACGGATGGCGGAATGTTTAGCAAATGTCATTGCTGCAAGGATGTTGTGGTTCTGCTTCGCACGGCTCTGTTAGTGGCAAAAGAGATGGCTAAAGCTAGGCTAAATGCTAAAGCGAGGCTAAATGCTAAAGGCCTCGGGTGCATTACATACATAAACTCAGATCCAATTTTTTGAGTTAACCTCTCCCTCCTGTTAACGGAGCTCAATGGAGCAAATCTAGATTAAATTATGAAATTAAATGAGTTTGATGGTATGGTAAGACCAGGCTAGTGTAGTGGTTGTAGACCTAAACATTTACAGGGACCAGGTGTGGTTTAAATATAATAAGCACCTGTCATGCTCTACACACAGCATAATAACATACAGAAAATACAAAATGAAAAAAAAAAAAATACAATGGATGCCAACAAATACCATATACAGATGTTTATCCTTCTTGGGAACTTCCCGTGTTTTCTTTGCAATGTTTTTCTTGCCAAGCTAAGATACACTTTATTGTCCCTATAGGAAAATGTGTGGTCTGCATTTGGCCCACTCCTCAATGCCACTGGGACAACTGTCAGGAGCAGAGGTTACTGCAGCACAGACAAGTGAGGCAACCAATATGTGCCATCACCACCAAACATGTCTCCACCTATGTCAAGATCCTGTTTCACTGTGACAGCAATCCACTCAGGGACGACGCCAGCATCCTCTGCATTCACCTGGTACTATGCATCTCTCCTTTTGGCTATTGTTTATTGTATACTGTCCCTGTAAAAATCAAATATCGTAACATTTCAGACTTTTTAACAGCCAGTCCCACACACACACACACACACACACACACACACACACACACACACTCTCTCATGTGGGTGAAGTGTCTTGCCTAAGTACACAATGACAGATTGGCATTTTCCTGGAGGTCTCCCATCACAGTACTAACCAGGCCCTACCCTGCACAGCTTCAGAGGTCTGACAGGATCTGTCTTTCACATGCAGGTATAGCCATTTATAAATATTGGCCATGTCAATTTTAATAAATACTTATAAAAAGTTTTTAAATGTACTTCTATAGATTTAAATGTTATCTTTTCCAACCACTAATATGAAAATATATTTTTAAGTTCATTTTAAACAAGCCGTTACAACACAATAAATACACAGGATCTCGCAATTCTTACCGCACGGTTGATCTAAAAACATGTTTGAAATACTGCCTTTAATCCCAGGTTCCCGACTAACTGGTGAGTGATTTATTCGACGATCGTTTAGAGGCTTCTTGAACCTTTTCATGGTTTTCTTTAGCCGTTCAAACAACATTTCTTTCTCAAACGATTTTCAGTAAAAGCTTCATTAGACTTGCTTTCATACGTCCCGTTGCGGCTGTACTACCCTCAACCTTAGTCTAAACTTCACATGTTTTCATCTATGAGCGATTACTGCTCGTTAGACCTGAAAGACACACAGTATTATTTCCTCTCTCGCCAACGCTCTGTGACTGCCGACCCGCTGTATCCACCAGAGAGAGCTGAGAAAATAACTCTGTCTGACTTCCCGCACAGCCGCAGGAGCAGAGAGGCCACAACTTTCACACCACAAGTATAACTCTGAGACTATAAAATGATCTGCAAACCAGGAAGTCAGGAAATTAACACATGGAACAAAAATATTCAAAGTTGATTCCTTTCTCATTGTCTCTCTATCATTTAATGACATTTTTATACATTGGTCATCCCACTCCCTATATGGACCAATGGCTCCTATGTGTTTGATATTGCTGGATTGGTTTGAATGAGAGCAGTAAAAATGACGGCTCTGGGAGTTTTAGTAGTTTCTGAGTTGCAGAGTCCTAGTGTTATAGCTGTGGTAGCCTGAACTTTTTCCCATATATAATGCATCCAATTTAATTCTTTTCAATTTATTCTTGTTTAGCCCTAAATAACAACAGTGGTTTTCTCAGAAGAGAACCGTTGACAACACAGATCAGAGAATCAACAGTTCAACATAAGAAATTATAAAAAAGAACAAATAGATCAGGGGTCTCCAACCTTTTTCAAGCGGAGAGCTACTATTTTACAACAGAAGAGGCAGAGAGCTACTCCTTGTAATAAAAATCAATCTAATAATTATGACAAAACACATGTCATTTATACCATGATACTGTAAAAACCTATATTTATACTTGTGATAGATGTGTAATAACACAAAATGTATTCATTCAAGATCATTTGTTGAATTCTAAATCCTTTGGCAAGCTACCTCAAAGGGGCTGGCGAGCTACTGGGAGCTCCCGAGCCACAGGTTGGAGACACCTGAAAAAGATCCATAAGGAGCAGACATCCATAAATGTTGATAAATGTCCATAAATGTTGATAAATGTCCTTAAATATCTATTTTTAAAAAATCACCCAACAAAAATCCTGTACAATGCGAAAAGTGATGAAAAATTGGTTTTAAAAAAACTCCAATTTGGCAAAATGTGTCTTAATTTGATCACATTCTGAGTGAGCCTTAAACAAGATTATCCAATGAAACAAAGGGCAAAATGATCTTGTATTACAAAGATACAAGCAATGTCTCCATTGGAATGAGAAAATAAAGAAACAGTTCCAGAAAGAAACACTTTGTGCCATTGATACTTGTTTTAATACAGTCAGAATGTGTTTAAATTAGGATTAAAAACAACATAATTCAAGCAATTTAATACCTCATTTTTCATCATTTTCTGCAGTGTCTCGAGTTTAAAATCACATATGAGGAAACAGCAGTGGACCACGCAGCTATCAGTCCTGTCACAGCTCATTGGCCAAAAGGTGAAGAGGCCAAATGAAGACTTCAAAACAGGAAATAAGTCAATATCTTTGTAATACACGGAAAGGATCTCTCTCTGCGCATGGATACAGCCATTCTGAAGCTATTTGTGCCTAGCGGAGGATTGCAAACTTGAGATTGTGCTTTGAATCAGTGTGTCTTTTGCATTTGTAAATTCACGTGGAGATGTTTTGAAGATGGTCTTATTTCATGGCAGAATGCTTATCTGCAGGCCGCCGTTCTCCCAGTGTGAGTGCACTTTTAAAAGTCTCTCCAATTGTGTTTCTTTGTGGACGCCTGGAATCAAATGTACCGACGTATGTGAGGGGATTTTGTGAGCGTATCAATAGATCAATAGGAGGCTAATTTACAGATACAATAAAAGGAAATGGCTCAGGAAATGTGTTCATTGTTGAAGAAATATGTTTTGCCTTTAAAGTACAAAGAAATGTGTATATTATTGTGATAACTGTTGCTGTAAATATACCACTGACTAGAATAATAGATAGGGGGTGGGACTTTAAAAGACGTAACTTCTTCCCACTCCTTTTTAAGCTGGATTTTTGTAAAAAAAAAAAAAAAAAAAAAACTGTCTATTTGTATATTATCATGTATTCTTTTCTTTCTATTTTGTTGTTGTTTTGTTTTGTTCTTTGTTCTTGTTTGCCATGGCTCGAAATAATGTATAATTGGACCCCCCCCAGCCCAACCCTCACTATCCAATAACTTGTTCATCTTTAAAGGTATACCAGATGTCATTTTTAGTTTAAAAAATAATTATCTTGTTTTTTTCAGGCTTGTCGTGATGACCTTAAGCCACACCATATGCTACATAGTTAAATCTATGAAAATAATTC
This sequence comes from Knipowitschia caucasica, assembly GCA_964034765.1. Taxonomy (NCBI): domain Eukaryota; kingdom Metazoa; phylum Chordata; class Actinopteri; order Gobiiformes; family Gobiidae; genus Knipowitschia; species Knipowitschia caucasica. Next base: position 30,787,271 of record OZ035837.1, on the reverse strand, counting down.
TGTATTGAAAGACAAAAAGGCAAGGGAACACCGTGCTTATGCCCTGTGGAGTCAAAAAGTCAAATGAAATACTCAAAACTAACACACACGAATGACGATTAAACTTGTTCTTAAGTTTTGTCTTTTTTGATCAACACGGTGATTCTCTCAGTATCAAGTTAGACCATTTTTAAGAAACTTTCAGTCTTTCTTTCATTTCTAAAAGAACAGTGTGTTACCGAAATATCTCTTTAAGCCCTTTGATCCATCACATTATAATTGGTTCATATCTTCTACTAATGCACCAGGGGCCGCTCCACTTTTGTCTCTGATAAAGTAAAAAATCCAGAATACTGCGGCTAGTAACGATCTTTATATTTTATATGCATGGCTTCTATTGGTTTAAGTTTTGTTCATGTTCTATCTAGAAGTATGTTTTGATTGGAAGACAGGTGCCAATACAACACCATGTGGACAAAAGAACATTTGAAAAACATTTTTCCAGATCTGTTGTGATCCCCCTCATTATACTGTAATAATAATTATGCATTGGTTTTATATAGCGCTTTTCAGGACACTCAAGGATGAAATACGTGTCAATATTCTTTCACTCATACTGTGATAAACTACTACTGTAGCCACAGCTGCCCAAACCACCACACACACACACACCAGACTCATTCTTGGCAATATGGGGGAAGTGTCTTGCCTAAGGACACAACAGTAGTTTGGCATTATACAGCTGCAGCCGCCCCAAGGTGGCACCTGCTGTTCCCAGAGGTCTCACATCACAGTACTAACCAGGCCCTGTCCTGCTTATTTTCAGAGGTCTGATGGGATCTGGCTTTTGCATGCAAGTATTTTATATGTAAACTTTATTTTATGCCTTATTCTCTGCTTTTGATTGGTTTTTACAGAGAGCCAAAGTTAAGTGTCATAAAATTAGTCAAATAATCTTACATGAAAAACTATATTCAAGCAAAATAAACTTTAAAAAAAATAAGCATAATTTCTGTTTTTATTAGTAAATAAATCTGACTAAGATGTTACTTATTTCAGTGCACAGTTAGACGCTTGAGGAGGTATTGATATATTTATTGCATTTGACCATGGAATGTTCAATAAGGTTTGACAATTAGACCCCGGCATCACACCTGTAGGAGGAATTTAATGGAGATTCTGAGCCCGCAAACCCCCGTGGCCCAAACTCTGGTGGTGAAAGAAGCTGAGGCGATAACGACGATTTTCCACTAACAATGTGGTGATGGGGAGGAGGAGGGTTGCTGCACGGAAAACTGAAGCTTGATGCAAGGACTGAAAGGCTCAAGAAGGCTAAAGAAGTAATCATTTTTGTCGAGCGCCAGCACTGGTGATGGGAGCCTCTTCAGTAATGCATTTAGTAACATCTCGGATTCATTTTATTTTTCATTTGCAGTGAAACCACATTGGAATAGTTGTGCGAAAGTCCCCAGTGTGACCCAGGCAAGTACATTAAAAAAACAAGCTAAAAGTACAAGAATATACAAGCTAAAAAAATAAGTACATGAATAAAACAAACTAAAAAAGTACAGGAATTAAGCTAGCTATAAAAGTAAAGTTCTTTTTGAGTGTGTGCGTGTGTGTGTGTGTGTGTGCTTTGTGGTGTTGGTGCCCCCGGTGTCTCCTGTTTGTATTACAATGTAGTTTTTTCTGCAAATGGTAATACATTGATTCTGATTCTGATTCTGAGGAATAAAAACTAGCTAAAAAGGTACAAGAATGAAACAAGCAATAAAAGTGCAGGCAACAAGTGTCACTGTGAAATCTATCAACAAAAACTGTTTCAATACAAGCGAAAAAAACAATCAAGTGCAAGCAACTACGCAGCTATCATTTTTCATTTTGATAAAGCAGAACATACAATACATTGGTCTGAATGTGGCTGAAGCACCTTGAACAGTTGGATGTAAATTGTAAATTCCATTAATGACGTTGGAGCAGAATCTCTTTTGATCGGCCCTAACCTTTGAGTGAATTGTTGAGTGTGTGAAAGCAGCTGTGTGGGCGTCTGTGGGAGGAAGTGCATCCAAAAGGCTAAACCACCATGAACCTAAACTCAAAATTAAAAAGTGGTTATGTGATCCAAATGTATTTCTGGCTCAGTCTTTCTGAACAGACAGTTTGTCTTTTCAATGTCAATGAATGAGGTCTCAATCAGACAGTGTTAGTGATAATAAAATCGACTTTCAAACACCATTTTGGGCTTAACGTTTTCAGGTTTTAAGACTCAAAATTATTCGTTTTTTTAATATATTATTATTATTATTTAAAGGTATACATGATGTTTGACTCCCGGGTGGATCATCAAGACTATTGGTCCTGCTAATGGGAGGATTGTTGAGTGACGCAGTTGTTTACAGTTTTTCTAGCAGCGAAAGCTCCTGGATGCTAAAGAGTTACTTAGATTTAGACGTTTGGAGAGAGGTAGCAGCAAAAAGCATGAGAAATGGTATTGGGCGATCAGGGGAATCAACGCTCAGAAGAAAACCAGGATTCTGGAATCAACAGAAAGAAAAACTCACCAGGTTTTACTGACACAGTGAGTGATGATTTGTCTATTCTCCTTCGTAATCACCCACCGCAGACGTGAATCCCGCTGTGACTCGACCTGGTCTACGCAATCACGGACTTCTGTTTCTCGGGGAAGAAAATGGCTCAACCTTTCTAGAAACAAATAATCATAGGCTTTCTTCTGGTGATGCATACTCGGCAAATAAGACCAGAGAGTTTGGTTCAAATATTCAGTTCATTTTATTCTTGTGTTGCCCTAAATCACAGCAGCAGTAATCTCAGAAGACTTAACCCTCTAGACGCCAGAGTTTTTTGTTGTTGTTGAGAAATGGATTGTTAAGCGACAAAAGCTGACACCCTGTAACTTAAATCGAGAGAGTGGACTACTTTAATCAATAATGGAAACACATATAAAAAATTATGTAATAAAAATGTAAGAACACAAAGCAAAGTTGCTGTATAGAAAGCGTTTCCTGATTTAGGAGCTTGTGTAGCAATTCCGCTACTGTGGCGGCTAAAACCGTTGAAATTGTCAACACAGATCAGAGAATCAACAGTTAAAGACACAAAGAATACATATAAAAATGCAGACCGCCACAGACATGGGGAGAACATGCAAACCCCACACAGAAAGGCCTCGTCTGTGAGCAAATATATATTGTCTTTGTGAATCAGAAATAGACAGTAATAACGGACCAATCTTTCTTCTATCGATCAATCAGAGTTTCCATTCATACCAGACACAACTGTGCTCCACCAGACGGCAAATACGCAATCTGAAACAGTCTTCCTGACAATGTGAGACTGGCTTCTTCTCCGACAATGTTTAAATCCAGGTTAAAAACAGTTCTGTTAAGCTGTGAAGGTGATTAATTATGATTTGAATGCCTTTTGTGACTTATTCTACTACTTATTGTAGCGATATTGACGTTTTGTTTCTTTGCCTAATTTAGTGTCATGGTTGTCTATTTTAGTTCTCATTTTATTTTGTGTCGTCTGTTTTCCTGCGTCTGTTTGAGTTTTACTTCCTGTTCCATTGCCTGTCCCACCCTGATGTGTTACACCTGTGTCCCCCAGTTAAATTCCCTGTGCTCTTTCACTCTTGTTGTCAGTCCATTGTGTGTAGAGTTTGGTTTTTGGATTCTTGTTTATTAAACCATAATAATTTTTGTCTTCCTCCTTTTTGAATTGTAACATTTTAGTTAAAAGGCCATCTTACTCATTCAAATTCCCTATCTCTAAACCACAGCTTATTTCTATCTTTTTGTATTTGTTTACCTCTTGCGGTGCTCTGTCTATTGTCTGCTCCTGTTCTGCCAGACTCTCCCCTCAGTGATTCCGTCTCTTTTGTCCTGCCGCTGCCCGGACCATAAAACCGCTGGTGCCTCTCCGTGGGACAGGAGGGTCAGACGATGTCCTGTAGGTTGGTGACTAATGGTGTGAAAAAACACAGCTTTCCATCACGACATCATTGACTTCAAAGGGGGAGAAGATACTACCCTCGCAGCCGGAGTCCAGACCCCAAATGAATCGTGTGCGAATGGACTTAAATTCGGGTTGATCTTAACTGTGAGGAGACAGACAGAGCCGTCACACAGCCCCGCTTTTGATAATGGGAAAATGAGGAAGTGAGGAGATCATAAAGTACCACTGGGAATTGGGAAAGTTTGGCAAAGATAGTTCGAATCTCAATTAATCAGTGTGTCCCTGATGCTATGGAAGGGCCTTCATTATGGTATAAAACATCTAAGGTAGTAATGTTTATTTATATAGCGCATTTTACAGACCAAGGTCACCCAAAGCGCTTTACAGTGTTCAGAGTTCAGATATTGTTCCAATCGTTCCTCACACGGTGATGATGGAAGCGAGTCGCCAAACACACTGGCGCATCAGCCCCCAATCAACACCATCCATTTACTCTCTCATTTACACAAAAAATGACTCAAAATGTGCGTGAATGCCAGTACTATGTGATTTAATGAAATAAAACCAGATCCAGGTTAATAATCAAACATAAAAACCCAGACTAAAACCAGGAATAAGACTGAGGCATAAGAGGAGAGGTGCACGTTTACACACACACAGGTTCACACAAACACACACACACAATAACACACAGGTTCACACACACACACACAGGATAACACACACAGGTTCACACACACACACAGGTTCTCACACACAGACAGGTTTACACACACACAGGTTCACACACACACACAGGTTCACACACACACACACAGGTTCACACACACACAGGTTAACACACACAGGTTAACACACAAAAGTTCACACACACAGGTTATCCCCCCCAGGGCCCAATTCAATTTGAATGACAAGAAAAATCTGATATATTTGGGGAAAGTTTACAAATGGGGTTGTAATATACAATCCTGACTGAGAGAGAGAGACCCTCACAGGCAATGCATTCTTCTTTTGCAGATTTGCAACATTGGCCCGCTGTGGTAAATAGAAATGTCCCAGGGAAACACCCAGAGGACATATAATCTACTAATTGGCATGTACTATATCTATGTATATTCATCTTTCATTTTATGCAGTTTTGGTTTCAAATTTTTAGAGGTTGGTTGTGATACTGACCAGGAAGTTTCCTATGGGGATATATAAGTGTACATTCAGATTTACATACAGTAGCCACCACATATTTCTCAGTCAGTCCCAGGGCAGCCAGAAATACACCATGGGACTTTTGTGCTCTGTAACTTTTCTGATGAAGGCTGCGCCAACTGTATATAAGCAAATAGCCATTTTATAAGCAACAATATTTTTGCCAATGTTTTTTTACACCTTGAGCAGCCAGCCATAACTAACCAATCTCCATATTCACATTCAATAGATCTGTGCTTCACAACGATCTATGCCTTCCCCTTCAATGATTACATTCCCTCGGTTTCTCCCTATAAACATGATTCACTGTACGCCCCGATGTGCCATAAACAATAAATTAACCTGATGGTAGAAAATGTGCGCTCTCATGTCTGCGCAACGGTAAATATATGCAGAAATCGACATGCTTTTTCATAAACCGCTCGGCATCCTGCATACAGACTACGCCTTTAAAGCAATCATCACCTCTCCACAGCCTCATATAGAGAACAATAAACAGAGGCTGCATATGTGTTGGTATAGAGCAGGGGGGTCAAACTGAGGCCCGTGGGCCAAATCCGGCCCGCGAGCCCTTTTTTAGTGTCCTCTGAAAATTTCAGTAATTTGTAGCAATGAAGGTAGTGGGATACTCTGGTATGTTACAGTTTATTCAGGAAAACAGCACACAGTTTAACCAACTAATTGGAAGTTAAGTTAGTTAGATTCATTTCAAACTTACAGAACACAATTTCACATTTCTTTGCACATATTTTCACACCAATACAGGTTTGAAAAGGTTTGGCCTAATGTATATTTTCTATAGTATATATCTAACAATCTGGCCAAAACTGGTACTGTAACTTCTCCCACTCTCCCCGATTCAGGTTTGGCCGATATGCAGACGAATCCAGCTGAGACCATAACAGCTGAATAGACAAGAGTTTTTTCAACAAGAAATCTAAAACCATCACCACGTGGTCTTTTCACAAAGACAGAAATCCTTGTTTCATTCCATGTTTTGTTATTAATTATTTGAGAATCATAACTAGACCTTTAGTACTTCACCAGTGAGATTAGCTCAACGCGGTGAGTTCTGGCAACCCAGATCATAGACTCCCTGATTGGTAAAAGGGTGGAGGGACGGGACATCAAAGTTAAAACAATAACAAGATTTACGGGCTGAAAAACTAATTTTGAAATTCAAATATCCCTGAACTACTGTTATCCGTTAAAGAAGTGTTGGAAAAGAGCATGGTTTATTAATGTCTTCTGACAGATTAGGGCCTTTACTTGCCGCTAATGTGGTTGAATTGAAACCAACCAGAAAAAAAATATCCAAAAAATTTAATTTGTTGACATACAAACATTTGTAAAACTAAATAATGGTTATAAAAGAACCACTATTACACTTTTGGCCCCAACCGCCGTACGTTCTTAAATGTGGCCTTTCACAAAAATGAGTTTGACAAGTAAATAAACAGTAACAGGATTATTGAATTGCATTGATGAACAGGTTAGCTTGGTCAACGGTCAGACACAAGGGCACAATACAACACGGAGTCAGTGTAAAGTCTAAATCACTGGTTTAGTGGCACCGTAAAGTCTTTATAGAGTTCCTATTTGGTCTATGGGGTCAGGACTGTGTGGGGCCTGGGTTCCTCTGAAGAAGATGAAAAATTAGTGGGACTTCTCTGGTTAAATAAAGGTACATAAGAGAAATAAAAATTGATTAGTTAAATACATATTCAGATTCATTTTGTTTTCCATTTGCAGTGAAAAAACGAGCGCATAAGTTCCCAGTGTGCACCAGACAAGAACGGAAGTTAAACAAGCAAAAAAGTATTGAAATAAAACAAGCTAAAAAGTACAGGAATAAAACTGGGTGTGAGTCCATGTTTTTACTTCTTTCTCTCTCCATTTTGAACTGACAAATTGTAAATAAAAAAGCATTTGTAAATACATACAACACATGGTGAAACTTGGGCAAATACTGTTGCTTGAATGTCTATTATTTCTGTTATATATTTGCATGTGTGAGTAAATACTGTAAGCACAGAAGGCAACATGTACAAAAATATCATGTAAAATAAGGAATGTAAAATTTCTGCTTGAATGAATTAAATCAATCAATCAATCAAAATTAGCACAAAAATTCAGGAAAAAGTATCACTATAAAAACGCTCCCAAAAACCAGTTTCAATACAAGTGCTTTGTTTTTACACATATGCACACTTTTAATGCACAACTTTCCTCCTTCACTCTAATGCATCCATATTATAGAAACAGTAGAAAAAGTAGAAAACATTGTCTTGGCTGTGTACTAATGAAATATTTACAAAGGGTTTAATAAGACAGGTTGGTAGCAGTGATAAATTAAGTGGAGTCTCGTTATATGGGTGTGGCAGTGCGGACCCAGGGGGGCGATGGGCTGTGGGGGTGGGAACAGCTGGATGAATGGCTGACACCAGATTAATGTACACCAAGGGACATCGCCGGGGCCCACCGACGACAAACGCCCTCTGTCCGTGATCGCACAACAGAGAGAGACCTAAGCAGCTAGATAATAATGTCATATGTTAGCATAAATGTAAACACATCCACTGGAAAAAAATCCCTTGAAAATAGTAAGGGGGTATTTTGCCAAAAGGGGGTGATTTGGCAAAATAACAAGAAATGTCCTTGAAAAGAAGAACAGGAGAAGGACGAAAAGAAAAAAAACTAATAATCCTATCCCATTATGAAGTATTATTATCTTAAAATTTGTAGAATAATCTTAAATGACAAACTGCATTCAACCTAAAATAAATTAAGCAGAAATTATGTTATTTAATTAGTAAATAAAAATTACCAACATTTTATTTTTTTCAGTGTCTGGCCTGAACTTCTTTGACGATAGCCAAAAACAACAGCCTGATGAATGGAAAAAGAGGTGATTTTAAAGTGAGACGTCAGCGAGGCGAGGGTTAAAAGGACAGACATAAAGACACAGATGGATGAGAGCTGTGTCAATGCCTTTAAATAATGTTTCCCAGGCCTGTAGTTCAATTCCTTTTCAGAATTAAACATCTATCACTCCGCCGTGGCTCGTTAGCAGGCGAGCGCTCCCCAATCCCAATACGACCATTTACATTTGAACAAAGATAGAGGAGAGGTTTTTATCTTTCCGTGTCCCTGCCTGTCACAACTTTACTGTGATAGTTTTCTTCCCCCTCGTGTGTCTTTTAAAGCTTCAGCTACGCCAAAAGTCTTAAGCAAAATATCCCCAAAAGATGGTTCGTTGTTAACGATAAACATCAAGGACAATGTGTGGAAGCTGTAAAAATGGATAACACTGAGTTCTAACAATATTAAGGTTAATGCCATTGAGAAATAAGTTATATATTTTCAAAGTACATTGTTCAAACTGTTTAAATGATGAGATGCCTTGGATGTAAATTAGTGAGTAAGTTATCTGTATTTATATGTCATAATCATAATACATTTGTTTTTTTTGGCACTTTTCAAACACACAAAGACGCTTCACATCATTATTCTTTTTCACTGCATACACATTGGTGATAAACTACTGCTGTAGCCAAAAATAGAAATGTTTTAAACCTGTCATTCAGGGTTTAAAATGTACGTAAGTTGCTATCGCCACTTCAGCCACATTCTTGTTTTCTCACTCAATCAAGCCATAAAAGATGAAAGACAATATTACAATCTTTCTGATTACACTGCTCCAGTACTAGGGCCCCTCCCCATTGATTAAATTGACCAATTTTTAAGTTACTTACCCAAAGTTTTCGTCTCAAACTTTCAACGGTCAGGAGCTCAGAATAGAGACACTGCTTCTCCACGTCATGAAAAGAGCCTGGGGAAGTGCTCCGAGCATGTCCCGCCAGGAGAGGACCCTGGGGAAGACCCAGGATACGTTTGGAGGGACTCTCAGTCAGGAAACGCCTCAGGAGGACGAGTGTCTCTGCTCAAGACTGCGGCATCAGATTAAGTGGAAGAAAATGGATGAATGGATAAATCTAAATTTGTTGATCTAGTTGTTGATCTAAGTTGAAGTTGAAGAGTAGGCTTGTTCCAGCCTCTTCCCTCTGGGGCAAGATTCCGGTCCCTGCGGTGTAGAACCACCCGACATGCGAATAGCTTCTTCCCTCAGGCGTTTATACGACTGAACAGAGCGCCCTGAGATCTGCTTCTCTTTGTAGCTCATTCGTAGTTTCACAATAATATTTTTAAGAGTTTATGTGCCTCACTGCGTGTTGCCTCACTATTTTTATTCATTTTGTTTGTGTGTGCGTGTGCTTTGAGGCTTTGGTGCCCCCAGTGTCTGCAGTTTGAATTTCAATGTAGTTTATTCTGAAAATGGCAATGAATTGATTCTTATTCTCTGTTTGCATTTGAGGTGTGAGATCTAACAACAGCAACATTTCTCAGTGAACCACAAACATTTGATTTATGTACTTTTCATTCTATTCACAAATATGGGCAAGGCAAGTTTATTTGTGCAGCACAATTCATACACAAGGCAAATCAAAGTGTTGAACAGAATGAGAAAGAATCACACCAGGCATAAAAATCATACCACATGTTATGGAAAATATTTGCTTATTTTTTGTGACTAAACCATAACCGTCTAAGTGCCATCTCAACTTTCAGTGCATGCAATCATGGTAATGCTGACAAAACAACTAGCATGCTAACATTCTGAACATTTCTCGGGTGCATCTCAGGTTTGGTCCCTGTCTGATACAGCCACACAGTATTTCACAGTTCAATTCCGTTCTGTGTGATTAATTGCCGTTGGTCTTAATTAGTTTTGGTTTTGCCTATAGGTCCCGGCCTTCATATTTACAGCGCCATTATCAGACACCACACATTGCCTCTTTATCAACGTCAGTCTGAGAACCGTGTAAATACTACAGAGCGGTGTACACATGGAATAAGGATTGTTACCATTGCCATTGCATGTGAAAATATATTTATATACTAAACAATAAAACAATATATGAAACACATTCATATACATACAGCAAATACATTATACAGTATATGATTTTTCTAACACCAAACCTCTGGGTGCGTTGGTCCATTTTTACAATTAATTAAATCTTCCACTCCTTCGCATTGGACAATATGTGCTCGAGCTATTTCAATTTGGAGAGACGTGAAACAAGAAGCTTTTGAGTATTTATTGGGAGGAGGTTTGGCGCCCTAGGCCCCGGTGCGGCCTTCAGATCGGAGGGGCTCTGCGATGGAGCGTGCCAATCCCCAAAAGGTTGTGAGTTGATGGAGTTTTGCAGCCTGGTTTGAAGGGGACAGACGTCGAGACTACTCTATGCTGTGACCGCTATCGCTATATACTGTGACCGCTATCGCTATATACTGTGACCGCTATCGCTATATACTGTGACCGCTATCGCTATATGCTGACGAGTCGCGACCATCGCGCGCTAACCATTTTTTGCTATATACTGTGACCGCTAACCATTTTTGCTATATACTGTGACCGCTATCGCTATATACTGTGACCGCTAACCATTTTTTGCTATATAATGTGACCGCTATCACTATATGCTGTGACCGCTATCTATTGTGACCAAACTTGCGGATCCTCATCCGAGCAGTCTCTGCCGAACAGTCTCTGCCGAACAGTCTCTGCCGAACAGTCTCTGCCGAACAGTCTCTGCCGAACAGTCTCTGCCGAACAGTCTCTGCCGAACAGTCTCTGCCGAACAGTCTCTGCCGAACAGTCTCTGCCGAACAGTCTCTGCCGAACAGTCTCTGCCGAACAGTCTCTGCCGAACAGTCTCTGCGGGCGACCATTGCTTGCGGATACTCAGCTGCTGCGACCATTGCTTGCGGATACTCAGCTGCTGCGACCATGCTTGCGGATACTCAGCTGCTGCCGCCACCAGGAAGTTTGCAAGTGTTTTATGGAGATGCAAAGAGGCGCTGGGCTGCCAGGATGGTCGAAGTGTCAGGCCTGATGTATGAGGAGAGGGCCGATGATGACCAGCGGCCCAGCTGCTGGAGGGCGGAATAGGGGAGCCCAAGGGACGCGGCGCGCGTGGCGGCGCCTATCCGAAGGAGTGGGCTGTGTAGAGATGGGGAGACAGGTTACAAGCAGCAGTACGGACTTGAGTTGGGCTCTGAAACAGACGGATGACGTTGGAAGGTTATCGGGAGCGCGGAGGAGATGCTTTGAGGGAAGGCGTCGGGCCAGGGCCCGGCGAACCACTGGACCTGGAAGAGACCCCCAAAACCCACGGACGGGGCTGCGTCCGTGAAGAACCGCAGGGCATCTGAGGACGGGATGACGTCACTGTAAAAAAAGATACACCGTCCCAGCGGCTCTGCAGACGGGACCCGAACGCCAGGTCGGAGCGGCACCCCGCGTCCGGGCAGACAGCGTCGTTGAGGGAGGAGACGGAGCCAGATATAAGCAGTTCCATATACAAGCAGTTCCATATACGAGCAGTTCCATATACGAGCAGTTCCATATACGAGCAGTTCCATATACGAGCAGTTCCGATACGAGCAGTTCCGATACGAGCAGTTCCGATACGAGCAGTTCCGATACGAGCAGTTCCGATACGAGCAGTTCCGATACGAGCAGTTCCGATACGAGCAGTTCCGATACGAGCAGTTCCGATACGAGCAGTTCCGATACGAGCAGTTCCGATACGAGCAGTTCCGATACGAGCAGTTCCATATATTAGCAGTTCCATATATTAGCAGTTCCATATATTAGCAGTTCCATATATTAGCAGTTCCATATATTAGCAGTTCCATATATTAGCAGTTCCATATATTAGCAGTTCCATATATTAGCAGTTCCATATATTAGCAGTTCCATATATTAGCAGTTCCATATATTAGCAGTTCCATATATTAGCAGTTCCATATATTAGCAGTTCCATATATTAGCAGATCCATATATTAGCAGTTCCATATATTAGCAGTTCCATATATTAGCAGATCCATGTATAAGCAGTTCCGTATATAAGCAGATCCATATATAAGCAGGTCCAGATATAAGCAGAACCAATATATGCAGTTCCATGCACTGTATAAGCGGTTCCAGGTATAAGCAGTACCATATAATCAGTTCCAGGTATGAGCAGTCCCAATATGAGCAGTTCCATAAAAGCGGTTCCATAATACATAAGCCGTTCCGTAATACATAAGCAGTTCCGTAATACATAAGCAGTTCCGTAATACATAAGCAGTTCCGTAATACATAAGCAGTTCCACAATACGTAAGCAGTTCCACAATACGTAAGCAGTTCCACAATACGTAAGCAGTTCCACAATACGTAAGCAGTTCCAGATATAAGCAGTTCCGTGAGGGATTAAACTGAGAGCTCGCAGTCCAATTTGAGGGATTAAACGGAGCTTGCAGTCAGAGTGAAGGATTTAAACGGAGCTTGGTTAAAGAGAGCCTGCAGACCAATGCGAGGGCTTTAAACTGATGCTTGCCCACCAATGCACGGGGCCAACTGAGCCTGCATTACAAGCGCGGGGCCAACTGAGCCTGTAGGACAATGCGAGGGGAATAAACCGTCCGCAGATCTCATACTTACCCGCAACGCCAGAAGATAAGGGACAACACGACGGGACCACACCGTATGGCACGAGGAGGCAGGGATGCGCACGGCTCCCACCGCACCGGTCCAGACCGGCCGTATGCAGCAGCAGGCCGCGACGAGACGAGCAGCGGCGAACCCGCAGAAAGAGCCCGCAAAGGAGGAGAGCGGCAAAGACCCACGGACCACAGCACGAGACCCGCAGCAGGTGCAGCGACGCGGAGGAGGAGCAGACGACACGCAGCAGGACAGAGGACAGCAGGGACACGCACGAAGTAAGTGAGAGTAGAACAAAGCGATTCCTCCAGAACGACGCTTTGCAAGGCTTCGCTCTTTGCTGCAGCTTCAAGAGGCCGAGAATGGGAGTTCCTCCGCTTTTAAGCAGCTTGCCTGGCTGGACCGGTGATTGGAAGGGGGCGTTTGCAGTGCGGTAGGCTGGGGATGAGAACCGGCCTGGAGGGGTTACCTTTGGCTGACGTCTACCAAATTGAACTTACGCTGGCTGCATTTGTCCATTTTTAGATTTTTGTTCTGAGAATCTGATTTAATTTATTTTTCCAAGTTAATTTGTTTAAGATAATTTTTGTTGTTGCTTATTTGATATAATTTAGTCACAGGGTTGAACATGGCTATGGTGGGAGGGGGGCAGTGTTTGGGGCATTTTTTTTCTTCATGTTAGGGACCAGGTTTGCGAATTAGCTGTTAGGTATGGCCTATTAGCATTGGTTATTTGTAACATTGCTTTTTTTCTCTGTCCCTACGCAATAAAAATATGAGAAATAATACATGTTATGACTATGAGAGAGACGCGTTTGCCATTTGCTTAATTGCCATTTGTAATAAATCTAAAATACACTTTTTGTTTGGACATTTTTTTTCTCTCCATTGAGTAAAACCAAGCTGACAAACTCCTTAAGTGGTGTTTTGATTTGTTTTGCTTTAAGTTGATTTAATTCAAGGACAAATCAGCATTACAGTATTTCTCTTGTGGAAAAATCTCCCTTATATTTTCAACATGTTTTCCGTTCTTCTACCTGTCTGCTGGTTAGGGTTGGGCGATATGGGCCTCAGCATGTATCACGATTTTTGTTGGTATGTATCACGATATGACGATATGATAATTTGAACAAAGCCTCATATAAAAGCTATAAAAACTTTAAACACACTTGCCTCAAAGTGCATTTACTGATTTATTGGCAGCAAAATGTGTAATACAGCTATTGTATATAAAACGTATTAACAAAACTGAATTGTAGAGAATTCTGTTTTGTACATACTGAAAATTGCAGGCAACATGTAATAAAGGTGAACATTTTTAATTTGTAAAATATATAAAAGTTTGTCCTTTGTAATATAAAAAGTGTAGCATTATCAAATAATTATTTGATCACTTTGGCTTATGTTTCCTAATCCCAATATAGTCAAAATGATCAAATACTGTATATATTTTTTGTATCGTTTTGAGTTTCTATAATTATGTAATTATAACTTATTTGTAATTATATTGCAATGTAGACAAACACATGCATTGAAGTAAAATGAATGACAGTAAACAGTATATAAAGCTTACCAATGGCACTATGAGAGAGAGAGAGAGAGAGAGCGAGTGTCCGAAGCAAGCCACTCGAGTCCAGTTGTTTAGGGCAGCTGCTTTCACAACATTAGATCCACTGTCGATAGTTACACACAATTGCTTCTTTTTATCTAGTTCCCAAACTACTCCCATATGTTTGAGGTAGCTCCGCGTTTTGGCACAATGTCTTCTACAATCTGCATGTCTTCACCATGGTCTTCACCGCCGCCCTCAGCCATGTTTGCTCTCTGCTCTGTTGTTGTTGTCCCTGCACGCCGCTCTGCTACACGTGCCGCGCAGATGCGTCATCAAAGTGCGCCGCACACAAACGTGTCTTCCGCTCGCTGTTTTCAGTGTTAAATGATCGTTTTCACCGGTATAAGGCATTTTCTTATCATTTAATTTACTTATACCGGTATACCGGTACAAAAAAAATATCGCCCAACCCTACTGCTGGTGTGTGGCTTTGGTGGTTATTAAAATCTGATGGGTGCAGTTATTGATGACTCTTCATTAGTCATCATGTTTGATTGCCTGATCATCCCCTCTCTCCCCCCTCTCTCCCCCTCTCTCCCCCCTCCGTCACATGAGGCAGACCAGGAACACACACTTTCCCACCAGCAGCGCCAGAAATATTATTCAGTGAGATAAATGAAACTCAACAGCCTCATTTTCACCGGATCAATCATGAAAACGCTCCGATGGGACGCTACAGGTTTTATCAAAATGTCTTTACTCATAGAATTCTTACTGCGGTTACAGACGCGGTGACATAAAGAATCCTCATAAGAAGTGATTGCTGTTGACTTTTCCCCCAATATTGTTATAGTGAATGTTAATTACTTTACAAATTATGAATATCTATTACCTCTTCCAAGCCCTCTCCGCAATGGTTTCACTATTTTCCCCCAGAATATCTAACTGGTTATGGTTTTGCCAATCTGATGAACTAATTTACATATCATATTTTATCAAGGAACGGCCATTTTGTATTATTTAATATTTTGCTATAGCCAAACTGTAGCCTTGTTATCGGTTTATGTGCTTTTATGTCTTGTAGTTTGGGTTAGGGTTATGTCTTGTAGTTTGGGTTCAATCATAGATAGTATATAAATGGACATCGATGACCCCCTGGCTCAATAAAGCACAATAGGGAAGTGCTCAAGGGAGAAGTTTTGCTCTGGATCCTATTGAGTTACCTTGAAAAGTAAACTCCACTCACTCCCAGTGGTTTAGCGCTCCTATAACTGCGCTGCCGAACGGAATGCTTCAAGAACGTTTGTTCCTTCGGCTGTCAAACTGCACAACAGACCTGGATGAGTCTTCTGATGCTGGATTCCTGAATTTCCCCTCCATCAATAAAGTATCTTTCTATCTATCTGTCTATCTGTCTATCTGTCTATCTGTCCATCCATCCATCAATCCGTCGATCTGTGATCCTGGCGTATATTTTGTTTGATAAATCCATCTCTTTGTAAATCCAGATATGAGGCATTTAAGCATTGACCAATCAGATGCCTTAATTTGCAGGGTTAACTCCAGCTTGCCATAGCAACCATCTTAGCCACAAGTTTGCTCCTGTTACAGCACGAACGCCGTCAGAAAAAAGACCCATATAAAGAAATTGGCCCCAGCTAGCTTACGATTGGCCTCTTCACATTCAGCAACACTAAGGAAATATCAGCGCTGGGTCAGTCCACTCCTAATGCATATAGGAATATAGAAGAGAGTCTACTGTCTGAATACGATTTATTTGTGGTGGATATCAGCAGACATAGCATTTGTACAGTATACTTGTATGCATGTAATACGTATTTTTGCGTATGTTATTCAGAATTTTGGTACACAATTTCAAACTGTTTCTGGAATGTATTTGTTGTGTGGATGAATCCTCAGTGGGGGCTGGCAGGCTGCTATCTGCACTACCAGCCTGCCCATCTTTAGCTATATTTGGGTTGGCAGACTAAGACTATGGAAGCATTATGGAGATACTAATGTTTGGATGGGTGCACGAGAATCAAAGCATGTATTAATTAAGCCATGAAGGGATATTTATTTGGTGAAACGTTTCTATCTCAAAATAATTACGGCCTGGAGGTGTCCAAGAAAGGTTTATATTAATTTTAGATGACCGCAGAAGAAACGGAAATACTGTTTGTATGTACCAATATATCTGGTGTACACTTTATGTTTACGGAATTGGTGAGTTTGAAAGCTTCAGTTGCCCAGTTCAGTGATTTATTTTCTTTTTTCTGTTCCTTGCCCACGCAAATGCATCATAAAAACGTGGCGATATGACGACATGGACAAATAAACACATACTTTCCGAAACCCTTCCAAACTCAAACACTTTATTCTAGTACTGTTGACCATTGGGTGCAGACAGGACGGTTGTCGGCAAATTCAAATGGTCCTTCTCACTCGCCTCCTTCCAGGCTCCGCTGTTAAAACACAAGCCTCTGTGTGAGTTATTGGCCTCTGGATATTCACCGTGTTTATCCAATGGGCCTGTTTATCCTTCTGGCTTTAATATGAGAAAAACAGGAGAAGTGCAGAGAGCTATCTGACAGATGTCTTTTATGGGGCTAACACTGTCTCCCTGTGTAACGCTGGTGCAGGTTTGATCACAGGCACGGAGCAGCATATGGAAGTACTTCTGTGGTGTTGGTGCCGGGGCTCTACGCTGTTGCCTTAAGGTCGAGTTACACTTCACAAGAGCTGGTGTCTTCCGTCACTCGCTCTTTGTCAGCGGTGAGGGTGGAAAAATCAAAAAGTGTTGATTTGAGAAAAGTTGTGATTTAAAGGTAGGGTTCCCCGGGATTTTAGGAAAGAACGGCTCTCTCCACTTCGTGAAGCTCTACCTGCTCCCGAGGGAACGCCAACTAAAACACCCCTCTGGTCTCTCTCTGTTCTCTCTCTGGTCTCTCTCTGGTCTGGTCTCTGGTCTCTCTCTGGTCTGGTCTCTGGTCTGGTCTCCCTCTGTTCTCTCTCTGGTCTCTCTCTGGTCTCTCTCTGGTCTGGTCTCCCTCTGGTCTCTCTCTGGTCTCTCTCTGGTCTCTCTCTGGTCTTTCTCTGGTCTCTCACTGGTCTCTCACTGGTCTCTGGTCTGGTCTCCTTCTGTTCTCTCTTTGGCCTCTCACTGCTCTCTTTCTGGTCTCTCTCTGGCCTCTCTTTGGCCTCCTTCTGGTCTCTGTCTGCTCTCTCTCTGGTCTCCATTGTTGCATTATTATAGTTAGATTTTCACTTTTTCTACTATGTCAGACAACAATGACCTAGATCACTTTTACTGGAAGTGATTTGAAATGGATTTCTCCAAATACAATCCAAACTTTACCTGTCGAGTAGAAACTTTGCCATTGAACTATCCGTGTGAAACCCAACCTGGGATTATGGCAAGCGCCATCGTGTGAAAAAATCTCCCAAAGTCTAAAAGCTCTAATCTGTAATTATTTATGATTTTCTTTTTATTGCCTTTTATTGTGTCTAACTAGGTTTGTCGGTCAAATAGGTCAAATCTCAAATCTGCCATTTATGGGGAAAGTCCTTGAAAAAGTTGTCTACCTACAGCTAACTAGATTTCTTATAATCAACAACTCATTTAATATGTTTCAGTCCGGCTTTAGACCCCACCACAGCACTGAGACTGCTCTCGTTAAGGTTACAGACGATATCCGGCTGAACACTGACACAGGCCAAGTCTCAATCTTAATCTTGTTAGATCTAAGTGCTGCCTTTGACACCGTCGACCATGAGATCCTCTTACAGAGACTAGAGGACTGGGTTGGCGTAGCTGGCACCGCCCTAAGTTGGTTTAGGTCTTACCTTGAAGACAGGAAGTACTTTGTGAAGATTGGAAACTGTGTCTCAGATCATATGGCCCTGACCTGTGGAGTACCACAGGGGTCGATCCTGGGACCTCTTCTTTTCAATCTCTACATGCTGCCGTTAGGTCAGTTAATACGCAGAAACAAAGTGTCCTATCACAACTATGCAGACGACACTCAGATCTATGTCTCACTGACTGCAGGAGAACATGGACCAGTGGACTCACTCCTTCACTGTATCCAACAGATCAGTGAGTGGATGCAAAACAACTTCCTTCAGCTAAACGCAGACAAAACTGAAATAATTGTCTTTGGTCCCCAGAAACAAAGAGAGAGCGTCATCTGTCACCTCCAGTCTCTCTCCCTAAAACCTTCAAACAAGGTCAGAAATCTAGGGGTAATACTGAACTCAGACTTAAATTTTAATAGCCACATCAAATCAGTAACATCAGCAGCTTTTTACCATCTAAAAAACATTGCCAGGATCAAAAACATAGTGTCTAAAGCAGACTTGGAGATTCTTATCCATGCATTTGTCTCCAGTAGGTTAGACTACTGCAATGGCCTGCTCACAGGTCTCTCCAAACAGGCTGTAAAACAGCTGCAGTACATTCAAAATGCAGCAGCTCGAGTCCTGACTAGAACCAGGAAGTACGACCATATTAGTCCGGTCCTCAGGTCTCTGCACTGGCTTCCTGTGGCTCAGAGAATAGACTTTAAAACAGCTCTGCTTGTGTACAAGTCTCTCCATGGCCTCACACCAAAATATATTAGTGACATGTTAGTCCCATATGAACCAGCCCGGACTCTGAGGAGCACAGGGACTGGACTCCTGTTAGTGCCCAGAGTCAGAACTAAACATGGGGAGGCTGCTTTTCAGATTCATGCTGCTAAAATCTGGAACAATCTTCCTGAAGATGTGAGACAGGCCTCTTCTCTGACAATGTTTAAAACCAGGTTAAAAACGGTTCTGTTTAGCTGTGCATACAACTGAGGGATTTTATATTTTTATCTTTCTTTTTAATGTTCTGTGATTATTTATGATTTCTTGTTTTGTTCAGCACTTTGAGTTGCCTTGTGTATGAATTGTGCTATACAAATAAACTTGCCTTGCCTTGCCTTGCCGTTTGTTAAGCACTTTGAATTACAGTACCTTGCGTATGACCTGTGCTATACAAATAAACCTGCCTTGCCTTGCTTATTGCTATTTTGTTGAATTTTAAGCAGTGTCAGGGAACATACCTGTAGTAGAGGAACATATTTTGGGTAATATTAACATTTGTCTGTCTTTAAATAAGAGAAAATAAGAACATTAGAGTAGAGTTTCCTCACATGTTTGAACTTAACTCAGTGTGGAGAGGTTCAGAGCAGCAGACCTCGACAGGAGAGCTGTTGGACTGATTCCCAACTGAGCAATTTCTCTGTGTGACGCTGACCTCCTGTTGGGAATCCTACAGAGTCCAGACCAAATAAGAGTAGGAAGCGCTGAGTCTCTAGTCTTTGCAAACTGTTACTTTCCAAAATCACACAGAATCTTGGAAAACTGCAGAATAGTGCCGTCTAAAATGTACGTTCCCGGCTCAGTTTTGGCAAAATCTTGATCTGTTTGTACTAGTACAGTACTTGAGTTGTTATTGAGAAAAAAAAATTTATTCAGATTTATGATAGCTAATCTACAATACTGACCAAAATATTGCGATTTTGGGAGGAAGTGAAAAAGAAAACCAATTGGATTTGAACAATCTAACTTTTAGAATGATTTATTTGTTTGTATTGGTGGATGTGTTTCTGCTGCTGGACACCTAATTCCTCATTAAAAGTATCTATCTATCTATCTTTCCAGCGCCATCTATCTCTATCCCTCCATCGATCTATCTATCTATCTATCTAAGTAAATCTATCCACCTATACAGTATCCAGATAGATAGATACTGTAGATACGGGTCACTGCAGCAAAGGTGGAGTAGCCGCTTGGTTCGGGCCATTTTCTCTGCTCTAGTCCAAAGTAAAACGCTGAATGCTTTATTAGCTTTTTTCAAAAAGTTAGCGTTCCTCCGGTGGATTTTGACCTGATCCGCTTGGTTCGGACCATGAATCTGCTCTGCTCAGGTCTGGACCAGTGTAAAATCATGGACACTGTATTGCAGCAATATCACAAAAAAGCAAGGAAAATAAAAATAGTAAAGCACAAAAAAACAACTGTTTCAGAGCTACTTAGGACTCGCTGCCGTTTTCCAGCACATTCAAAGGTAAACCTATACAGTATTTATCTATCTATTTCTATCTATCTATCTATGCATCTATCTAACGGCAGCCACATCTTTATCCACGGCCTCGGACACGTAGCAGCAGCTGTGTTAGCATTAGCCATCAGTGTTTTGTGTCTGAAAACATGACATATGAGCTGCGGGGCGTTTGTGTCTTTTCCTCTGCTCTGGCTTCATTAAACAGGGGTGCGTGGACAGTGAGCGTGGGGCTGCATCCGCACAGTAATGAGGACACCGTGGGGTGGAGGCCATGCACACTAATTGCAGTTTGATGAATTTGTCCTGGAACAACAAGCTGCATCTCAATGGCTTCTTGTCTTGTTGACTGATTACATCGCACCACCAGCCGCCTCATCCATCATACATTAATATTGCCCCTTTGGGGAAAGTGGCTGCCATGATCTATACTGTTACTGTACTTATTTGTATATTTTGCCCCATGCTCAGGGAGTTGGAAAGAAGAAGTAAAAGGCTTGAACCACGACAATGCTAGAAATATTGTTATAATATGTAATGCTTTATAAAAGTTCAAGCAGTTAAAACTCTATCATTTTTATTCAATAACTGATACACTATATTTAGTGTTAGGATAACATGAAAGCTTACAGTGGTCTCTCTCTCTCGTCTCCCTCTGGGCTCTCTCTGGTCTCTCTTTGGTCTCTCTCTGGTCTCCCTCTGGTCTCTCTCTATTCTCTCTGTTCTTTCTCTCGTCTCCCTCTGGGCTCTCTCTGGTCTCTCTCTGGTCTCTCTCTGGTCTCCCTCTGGTCTCCCTCTGGTCTCTCTCTATTCTCTCTCTGTTCTTTCTCTCGTCTCCCTCTGGTCTCTCTCTGGTCTCCCTCTGGTCTCTCTTGCTGATCTCTCTCTATTGTCTCTCTGTTCTCTCTCTCATCTCCCTCTAGGCTTTCTCTGGTCTCTCTTTGGTCTCTCTTTGGTCTCTCTCTGATCTCTCTCTGATCTTTCTCTGATCTTTCTCTGGTCTCTCTCTTTTCTCTCTCTAGTCTCTCTGACACACGTCATTCTAGGCAGTTTTTCACTTTACAGCCCGAGCCACCCCACTGTGGCACCCAACCTTTGCCCTCCATTCTCTCACTCATTACAATCATTCCTGATGTACATGTTTTGAGTGGTAGGGGAAACCGGAGCAAATGGATGAAACACTGAGAAGGGGAGAACAAGCAAACTCAACACAGAAACACCGGACCTTCTTGCTGTGAAGCCAAATTGCAAACCATTGCGCCACCGTGCAACCAAAACCGAGTGCAACAAATACATTTTATGTTTTTCTTATCTGTGTCACTTTTGTTTACGAGTGAGTTGCTTTTTTTTGCCTACGAATCTCTTTTATATGTACACAGATTTGTATGGAAGTCTGGGGGGGAGTGGTCAAGCAATTAACCAGCTGCGCTAACGATAATTTGCTGCAAAACTACGCCAGATTTTTACCACACAACGGGCCGCTTTACTGCCTTTGTTGTCACGGTGATGTTGTAAAGGGCTGATTGCTGTGGCAGCGTTTGGGTCCGTGCAACACATACAAAGTCAATGTCACTGTTGTACACACGCCGCTCATCGCATTATACCATCCTTTATTTTAACGGCTTTTATGTGTTTTTATGGCCGGCGCTGTCGATCCGCCCCACGGTACGCATCTTTAGGCCCCATGGTCCTCCTATCGAATACTACATGAGAGCAAGAGTAAGTAAGAGCCCCGTAGAAGTACTTTACTATGCACTCTCTTTATGTGTTTTATATATGTGTTTGTTTATCTATGATAGTGAAAAATTATAGCAGTAGACTAACTTTTATAGTTCCCATCCAGATTTATTCGCTTATAAATTGGGGAACAGGACCACCGTTTGGGGACCGGGAACCTCTTGATGACTAGTTGATAATAACCCTAGAGTTTGTTGGGGAGTATTCAGTGGTGGCTGTTGCATATAGTTTTGTGTTTTATTATGCACAATCACAGCCATGTAATTGTGTTAATTCATATTTTAGCAGCTTCTTGTTTTGATCATCTATGTGAACATGAATCAATGAAAAGCATGAAACGATACGCAGAAGGCGGGACTTACATCTGTCAATCACAACATTACCACCTCTCTCGTTTTTATTAGGTCTTTGTGTGTCTCTCTCTCTCCAGTCTCTCCCTATTGAACTCTGCTCTTTCTATGGAATCTCTCTCTGGTCTCTCTCTGGTCTCTCTCTGGCCTCTCTCTGGTCTCTCTCTGGTCTCTCTCTGGCCTCTCTCTGGCCTCTCTCTGGCCTCTCCCTGGCCTTTTCCTCTGGTCTCTCTCTGGTCCATCTGGTCTCTCTCTCTCTCTCTCTCTCTCTCTCTCTCATGGCCTCTTTCTGGTCTCCCCCTCTAGCCTCTCTCTGGTATCTCTTTGGTATCTCTCGGGTCTCTCCCTTTGGCCCCTTTCTGGTCTCCCCCTCTGGTTTCTCTCTGGTCTCTCCCACCCTTGCCATACTTTCACCACAAGCAAACCATTACACCATTGCATTCCCATTACAGCACAATAAACACACCAGCATAAAGATACGTTTGCTGATGATTCTCTCATTATTGTTGTTTACAAAAGCTGTCAGCTGTCTCCTGATCCAAACCCTATACATGTCCAATGATTCTCTACTATCCCTCCACATTGAAGACTGAGGCTCATTTTAAAGTCTATTAAAACAGCCATGGCATGTTGGCTGCGGCATCGATCGTGTGTGCATGGATATTCTGACTCTAAGGGAATGTGTGTGTGTGCGAGTGGTTCTTAATTAATCTCTGTCATTAATAATTTAATCTTGGCTTTTTGTTTAATAAACAGTTTGGCAGTGATGTATGGCACTGGGGCAGGTAATTTGATTGGCGGTGGAAATGAGCTGGCTACGCATATCTCTCCTCTCTCTCTCTTTCTCACTCTCTCCCCCTCTCTCTCAAATATTACTGCTATTCAGAAACTAGTGCAACAGGGGGAGGGCAATTACGCTAAGATGCCATAATGATCCGTGATGGATGTAGGGGGAGAGGAGGCTGTTTCCGAGCACATTCCAGCTAATGCAATAACACCACCGAGACCAAAAAAGGCAAAGAAAATGTCTAGAATTACTTTGTATTACAGACAAAATTTGCATCAGCTCTCAGTCTCCGCAAATATTACTCCAAAGTATTATAATTAGGTTATTCTATGGCTTTTATAGTGTGATTGCTGTATGCCAGGCACTTCTGCGTGTTGCAAAATTAGCTTAAAAGACTGGATGTTAGTAAATAAATAACGAGATTATAGATTTCAATGACAAATTTGATTCAGTTAGAGGCAATAGTAACTGTGGGGTAGCTGAAGCAGTGGTATAGCAGCTGTGTTATGTCAACACTAGATGGCAGTGTTGATCAATAGGCTCTGAACTCACGCCTTTGCACACTATACTTACCTCACAGAACACGCAGCATAATGACTGATAGAAATGCACATCTAAAGTTTGAATTACCCCCCCTCCATTACTGATCTTTTTTATTGATGGGTTTAAACTTCCTGTCACATGTAGTATTAGCAGGTCCTTTAAAAAGAATATATTTACGACTAAAGCACGATTCATCAGGGCCTAATTTTTTGTCATCTATTCATACAGTTGTTATTATTACTGGTAGAAACTAGGAAAACATACTGTGTCCAAATTTGACTTTCTGCAGAGAAGACCTGTTGCTCTTTAGTTTCTTTAGTTTCCAATCTACTTTATTTATATAGCACATTTCAAAAACAAGCAGAGCTGTACCAGAAGCAAAAATAGCAACAAATAAATAATTACCCACATGACTCATGCAATGTTACTGTAAAAGCCAGAGAATAAAAGTGGGTCTCATCACAACAGCAGTAACTAACAAGGGAGCTGTTTTGACAAGGGATGCAGAACGTTCCATAGTTTTGGTCCAGCCACAGAGAAGGCCCTGTCCCTTCTCGTCTTTGGCACCACAAGCTTGAGCTGGCCCTCGGACCTCAGCGCAAATGGGAGGGTGGTGACTTTGGAAGAGGTTCGAGATATAAGGAGGGCCCAGTCCATTCAAAGCTTTAAAAACAAAGGCAAAGCTCTTCACCCCCATTGCCTATGAGTCTGGTATGTGTGAATTATTGGTATTGGTTAGAGGGGCCAATGGCACAGATCAATAGCCTCATTGCTACCATTACTCTGCCCCACAGCAGCTGGGGCAACAGTTGTTCCTTACCACCGTCATGTAAAAAGCGTTGCATTGAATTTGTGTGTTGAAAATGCTGAAAAATTCCTCATAATTGATTATAATAATTATCAATTTAAATTGTTGAAACTAACGTGCCACCACTTTTGCCTTCCGGGAGATTTTTAAAAATGGTCTTGGGAGCAGGAAATGTGAAAAAAAAAATTGTGCGCTGCGTTAACTGCACTAGCCCCATTCATTTAGAAAGTACATTCAAAAGTCCACAGCGGCTAAACTAGCAGCATCGACAGCATCTGGAATGTTGAACCAAGAGCGACTTTTGGACCATCCTGTAAAGACTTCCAGAGGAAAGAAGACGTCGTACAAAAGCATTGGGATACAGAAGCATTGGGTAATTCTCTTTCCGGGTATACCCCCACCGGCCAGGAGTGAGATTGGAAGCACATTTATATGATGTTGGAATATGGCAGATGAGAACCATGCTGTAAAAAAATATGCGAAACAGGCAGGCCGTGAAGTAAAGGAACCACTGTTTTACAATAATTTTATTCCTAATCAATTCTCAATAAATGCCTGTCTGTTCCTTCAGCATTCCCTCTGTTGACGCCAGCCCATGACAGCCACATCGACTCGCTTCTGCCTTCTCCTTACATATGTTTTTGTGTTTTCATGCTCAGCAGCCTGTTCAGCTTGAAGCCTTTTTTATTTTCTCTTTACGATGTGTTGTAGCTGTCCCAAATCCCACTTAACGCACTTGTAACATCTGTTCCCTGTCTCTCTAGGGGACAGTGGTCTTCTCTGTACCTAGTGCCGCGCTTCTAAATGCTAATTACCCAGCCATAGCATGTACCAGCGTAGTGCACAATATATGTCAAATGCTTTAAAGTTATAATGAATGCATGTCAGCGCTGTGGTGTCTCTATGCACCATTGAAATCTTGAAAACTAAAACCTAATTGCTAACATGTTCAACAAAGCGGACAATCCGTTGGGGTAAGCGTGTCACTTTGTTTGTTCATCTGTGAAAAGAATTTAGTTACAAGATATTATATGATCTATGCTTAACAAATGAGTAGTGTTGGAGTACTTAAAAGAATTTAGAATGGATGAATGCTTTGTGTCTGTAGTTAAAACAATAAAACACATAGCAAAAAAGGATCATTACAGTAGATTGAGAAGCATTGGGTCGGCCAAAAATGTTCTTCAATAAGTCTCTGCATGGCCTCAGTGGGAGTTGGTGGGGAAGGTCTACCAACTGAGCCACTGTCAGCCCCACTGTCAAATTTCTGCAAATAAAATCTGGAACAGTCTTCCTGAAAATGTGAGACAGGCTTCTTCTCTGACAATGTTAAAATCCAGGTTGAAATTTTACTTTATAGCCGAGCAACAACTGAGGGAATTTATCTTCTCTAACTCCTTTGAATGTACTGTAATGTGATTTTGTTATATTTTAACGCCTTGTGTGATTGTTTATGTCTGGTTTTGTTTGGCACTTTCAGTTACCTTGTGTATGGACCGTGTTATACGAATAAACTTACCTATGTCTTGGCTTGGCTGTTCAATTCAACTTTGTTTTTGGAGCGTCCAAAATCACAACAGTCGTCTAGATGGGTGTCACAGATCCGCCGACTCCCCAACAGCAGGCCTGGGGCAGGTTCACCGTCTGGGGTCCAGAGTTTTACTAGTACATTCGTTGAACAGACAGAGGAACAGCAGGTGAATAGCAATGCACAAACTACAAGTAAGGAATCAAACTGGGCACAGACTTTGAAGAGTGCTGCGGGCTGTGAATGAGCGACAAGCTGAAAAAGCACTTTTGGAAACAGTTAAAAAGAAAAAAAAATGAAATTAGAAATCTGGGGCACCAAGCAGTTGCATAAAGGACATTTAAGGACATTTATGGACAATGGTCACCCTGCTCCCTTTCTAGTCTGTTGCTAGCCTGGTACCACACCTTAGTACAAATTACATTTCATACTAAGGTCTGGATTTGCTCCATTGAGCTCCGTGAACAGGTGGGAGGGGTGAACTCCTTTTGCAGATTGAAACGATTGGATCTGAGTTTACCGTGACGTATGTAATGCGCCCGAGAGTGTTGTTAGCATTTAGCATTTACAGTAGCCTAGCCATCTCCTTTGCCGCTAACGAAGCCCTTGGGGAGTAGTGCCACAATCTTGACCAGCGATTACATTTGCTAAACATTCCTCTTGCTCCTGCTTAAATTTCTTGATAGAACCAGACCGGATTACTTTACTATCGCATTCTTCGCCATTGCCAAACTACAACCTGCCCGTTCGGCAAAAACTCTTGACGTCACCTGCACCGACCTACAACACCCGTCTTCCGCGCTCTCTGAGTAGCCGGTAGAAATACGGCCGATTGTATTCGCTAACACAGGGACCAGACCCAGACGTTACATGCAGTGAAATGATGAGGAGTGTACGGATGGCTATGGCCAGGCTAGTCTGTTGCTGCTGCTGTTGTAATTCAGGGCTAAACAAATTAAATGGAATGGAAAATGGAAAATTACAATTATAATTTCGATTTACACAGTTGTATGAAATAGTATTTTTGGCATTCCAAAGTCATGCCTGGGGAGCCGCTTGACAATGTACAAAAGGAAAATAGCACAGGGCCCAGTACTGATTTTTGTGGAACCCCAAAGGTCAGAGGCGTGAGACCGAAGGTGAACAGAGAAAGTCCTTATCTCCGAATAGAATTTAAATAGGATTTAAACCAGCGCATTACAGTGCCTTTGAATCCAGCAGCTTGTTGTAAATGAAATATTAAAACCTGATGATCTTTCATTCTACTGTATCAAAGCCAGCTGTTCAGTCCAAAACCAGAGCACGGTAGGATAACCTGAATCCACTGTTAAAAAGAAACAATTTAATCTTTAAAAGTGTAGTTTCTGTGCGCTCTCACTATGCACTTTTCATACTTTTATACAGTCTGTGAGCAAAAGCAGCCCTGTGTTAACCTAATCATGTGTCTTACGTTTAAACAAGAACGTACTTGAGGTGGATTTAGACATGCTTGAATATATCAAGAGATGATAGTGATTTTGAGAAGCTATTGCGTCTTCTAAGCCACTTTGACCTGTGGGCTTGTATGGAACTACCTTGCTGCAACAATACACCAGTTGTTGTTTTCGGTGGTAAATTCAATCTTGATTTCACCTCAGTTTTTCCTCACAATTTCACCGTAAAAAGTTATAAAATCGGACTGCAAATTTCACGGCGCCACGGTTTGTACTCCTCAAAAACACAATGTACAGTGGTGAAAAGAAAGACAGGAAAATTAAAACTTTTGCTCGCAATTTGAGAATATAAAAGTCTTGCACGCTGGGTCATGGCAAGAGCCGGTCCATTGTGCTCTGATTGGCTTAATTAGCTTTTGAAGTAGGAAATTACTCCCACAATGAGATAATGGGGTTTCTAAGGGTGTGAGGAGAATGACTTAATCAAATATAATCAGAAAGAAACCCATTTGGACTTCTATCTAATGCATTTTGAGACCAGAAGGAGGCTTTTTTTCCATGATACGTGAAGCTACAGTCATATGGTTTTCCAAGTGTTTTCACTAATCAGCGTTATTATTCATGGTACAGACTGAACAGACAAAATGCAGCCCTCTTCCAAAGCAGTAGTCTTATGTTGAAATGGTTTGACATGACTAAACCATCACCAATACAATGTTCAAGTCTCTACAAAATCAAAGCCGCCATATTTATGAAGAGTGGTTAATATCCTTATGTTTGTGAATACTATATTGCTCCACCTTTTACCCCTTGTAATCTATTGTAATTTACCCAAGCAATAATTTACTTTTATGCTCCCTCACACTTCCAGTTTTGCTATTGTGATATAAATAAGACCATATTAGATAGTTGCTATATTACCATTGATGGGAGTGACAGAATTCATGTAATCCCAGTACGTATAGAATTCTCTACGTCAGAATACTCTTACTAAGTAACTGTATTCCACCACAGTTACTACTTTAATGTCTGGTGTTTGGATTACAGTTACTGTCTGATAATCATGGGAATACATACTTTCTCACATTACATTTTAAGTTAAATAAAGAAAATAGAACATTGTGTATTCCTAAAGTAAAGATGATATTTTTTCTGGTTAAATGTTATAGTCATGTAAACATTCATTGAGGTTGTGGTTGAAACATTTTGAAATGTACCTTTTAGGAGTTTTGTAAAAAAATAAAAAAATAAAAAAACATGAATTTACAATAAATACAAATAATACAATAATAATAACTAGAATGTAGAGTTTCCTGGGTCATCAAAACAGTCCTTCTTGTTAGACACCAACAGATTCCTCCATCAGAGGAAAAACTGAGAAAAGTGAGAAACCTCTGGGAGAACCACACTGAGAGAGGGATCCGCTCCACACGGATGGACAGACTGTAGATCCAGGACCTAAGCAACAGAAAGAGGACCAAGGCCACACGGCTCAGGACTCAGGTTGTAGAATGAGGCCAGGTGCTGTGGAAGTCTTGGGCAGCTCCCAGGCGAAAAGGATACAATACATTTGGAGACTTGGGCTAATACAATTATTATTTTACATTACCAACAAAAAGGCACACGTACAGTGGAATATGAATTAACAACTCAACATGCAAACTCTCAAACTTCCTCCACGGTTTTGAGTCCACTGGAAAAAGAGAAAAAATCTAACAAAAAAATAACCTTTTTGATGGTGAATTATAAAGTCTGATTACCAGGCCTTCTAAAGAAATATCAGTTATTATCTGAGTCGTGTCTGTCATTTTTTCCATATAAAACAATTGTAGAAGCAATCGGCACGTGTTGATGGACCAGAGAGAACTTGCCGAGTCCATCTTCACACCAGCTGCAGAAATCTAACAGGAACTGGGTGCTCACAGCAACAGGCGGCCAGTGCAAAACACATTAAACACGTAAAATACAAGAAAAAACATGCAGCAGTGGAGAAAGTCACATCTCACATCCAACAGCAGCAGGGTGAGAGGCCGAGAGGAAATGAGAAGAAAGGAGACAGATACAGACACATTTACAATATACAGCCACCAAAATATGTTGTAAATGTCTTTTCAGAACTTTAAAGAAGGCACAGGTTTCACTTCAAGTCAGATATGTACAGTAGACAGACAGACAGACGGAGAGAGGAATTGTGGCTAATGCACAATCTTGCGATAATTCAATTCAATGCATTTTTGTATCGCCCTAAACCACAGCAGCAGCCGTCTCGGAGGACTTCACAAAGTTGTCAATTAATTTGCCAACAACAGATCAGGGAATCAACTAGTTCAAACCCAAGAAATGATTACATATGATTCTGTATATGAAAGCAAACAGATTTCAAATAAAAATAAAAGAAGAAGGAGGAGGAAGTAACTAAAATAACAGATGGAGGAATAATTGGACCGTGTTCCTTGCAGTAGAAAATGACATCATCGTGAAAACAACCCTTCAAACGCACGGAGAGCACAAGCGAAATCCTGCCGTCGTCATGGAGACCGGCTGACTCCACTCGGTGCCCTTTGTTCAGTTCAGACACCTGTAATCACTGTACCTTCACTTCTGTTCCCCTTTTACACTTCTCTGCACTGCTTTTGTATTCAAGTGATTGACTCAATCTGTGGTCCTGGTTTTTGATCTTCCATTTTCATATATATACTTTTTTATAGGCTGTATTTTAGTGAGTATAGATAAAGTGTATTGTAACATATAGATTCAAATCGTCTAGGCAAGGCAAGGCAAGTTTATTTATATAGCACAATTCATACACAAGGCAATTCAAAGTGCTGAACAAAACAAGAAAGCATTAAGATCATAAATAATCACAGAACATTAAAAGAAAGATAAAATATAAAATCCCTCTTTGTTGTATGTACAGCTAAACAGAACCGTCTTTAACCTGGTTTTAAACATTGTCAGAGAAGAGGCCTGTCTCACATCTTCAGGAAGACTGTTCCAGATTTTAGCAGCATGAATCTGAAAAGCAGCGTCCCCATGTTTAGTTCTGACTCTGGACACTAACAGGAGTCCAGTCCCTGTGCTCCTCAGAGTCCGGGCTGGTTCGTATGGTTCTAACATGTCACTAATATATTTTGGTGCGAGGCCATGGAGAGACTTGTACACAAGCAGAGCTGTTTTAAAGTCTATTCTCTGAGCCACAGGAAGCCAGTGCAGAGACCTGAGAACGGGACTAATGTGGTCGTACTTCCTGGTTCTAGTCAGGACTCGAGCTGCTGCATTTTGAATGTACTGCAGCTGTTTTACAGCCTGTTTGGACAGACCTGTGAGCAGGCCATTGCAGTAGTCTAACCTACTGGAGACAAATGCATGGATAAGAATCTCCAAGTCTGCTTTAGACACTATGTTTTTGATCCTGGCAATGTTTTTTAGATGGTAAAAAGCTGCTGATGTTACTGATTTGATGTGGCTATTAAAATGTAAGTCTGAGTCCAGTAATACCCCTAGATTTCTGACCTTGTTTGAAGGTCTTAGGGAGAGAGACTGTAGGTGACAGATGACGCTCTCTCTTTGTTTCTGGGGACCAAAGACAATCATTTCAGTTTTGTCTGCGTTTAGCTGAAGGAAGTTGTTTTGCATCCACTCACTGATCTGTTGGATACAGTGAAGGAGTGAGTCCACTGGTCCATGTTCTCCTGCAGTCAGTGAGACATAGATCTGAGTGTCGTCTGCATAGTTGTGATAGGACACTTAGTTTCTGCGTATTAACTGACCTAACGGCAGCATGTAGAGATTGAAAAGAAGAGGTCCCAGGATCGACCCCTGTGGTACTCCACAGGTCAGGGCCATATGATCTGAGACACAGTTTCCAATCTCCACAAAGTACTTCCTGTCCTCAAGGTAAGACCCAAACCAACTTAGGGCGGTGCCAGCGACGCCAACCCAGTCCTCTAGTCTCTGTAAGAGGATCTCATGGTCGACGGTGTCAAAGGCAGCACTCAGATCTAACAGGATTAGGATTGAGACTTTGCCTGTGTCAGTGTTCAGCCGGATATCATTTGTAACCTTGACGAGAGCAGTCTCAGTGCTGTGGTGGGGTCTAAAGCCGGACTGAAACATATCAAATGAGTTGTTGATTATAAGAAATCTAGTAAGCTGTAGGTAGACAACTTTTTCAAGGACTTTCCCCATAAATGGCAGATTTGAGATGGGACGATAGTTGTTAAGTACCGTAGCATCCAGACTGCTCTTTTTTAGCAGGGGCCTGATGACTGCAGTTTTCAGGGCCTTTGGGAATATTCCAGAATGAAGGGACATGTTTACTATCTGTGTGAGTGAAGGTAACAGACTGCTCAGAACAGACTTCAGAAATCTAGTGGGTAGTACATCCAGGCTGCATGTGGAGGAGCTCAAACTGGAGATTATCTCTTGGACAGTCTATGCATCTGTTGTCTTTGTGATTGTGAGAAGCAATCCATCCATACAAGTTACAACAAAGGCATGACCCATATACGCAAGAATTGGTCGCTGCTCTGCTATCCTAGAAAAAAAACAATTATTCAATCTTTAAACAGATTTGAGATTTGACATGAAAAGAGGAAATATTACATCTCAGAAAATTATTGCCTATGTACAATCTGGGAGGTTTTTTTTTATTTATTTTTTACAGTCAGCAGCAATCCAAGCTTATTTCACACTATTTATCTACGACTCTTGTTTTTGACCGTTGCAATGTTGTATGCTAACAAGTGCAGAGCCACAAT
Source organism: Knipowitschia caucasica (assembly GCA_964034765.1). Lineage (NCBI taxonomy): Eukaryota > Metazoa > Chordata > Actinopteri > Gobiiformes > Gobiidae > Knipowitschia > Knipowitschia caucasica. The sequence goes on along the minus strand of OZ035837.1, from coordinate 30,754,969 downwards.
AGCGAATAACTTACTGCATCTTGGCCAAAAAAATTGTCAGAGTTACAACAGAAAAATTGCATGGCACCTTTTGACAATTTTTACCTTTTACCTTGAATTTCTTTACTTATCTTTTTATTGTTATTTGTGTAAATGTGATTTTATTAATAATTTTTGTATGGATACCAAGTCTGTCTCTTTTTAACTTAAAAAATAATCTAGCCAAGGGTACAAAACAAGTCACCTTGAAACATGAACCTTGGTATGATATGGTACTTTTATTTTGACTGGGACATTGTAGGCCGACAATAATAATAATTTTTTTTAAAAAGTAGAAATACCAATGACCTGACAATATCACACATTTTGTCACATTATTACCGAACAAAATAAAACCAGTATCAATCATCACATTACAAATTATCTCAGATTTTAAAGCTCAGGTACCTAACTTTCATTCAAGTCAAATCAAAACCTAATGTTATCAAATCCATATAACTGGTTTGTACGGGAATCCGTCAAAACAGGAATTAGTTTTCACATGCATACATTTGTGGGATTTGTCACATCTTTACCTCAGTTTTTATCAGTCCAAGTCAAATAGTGACTTTGGACATTTATTAACATATATGTACATTGGTCATCCCGTCTCTATGGACCAATATTTTGTTATTATTGTATTTCTGTGTTCGAACTGTTTGACTTTTTGCTATTGTGATTCAGTGTTATACAAAATAGTTTGCAAAAGACTTGAAGTTTCTTACATGATGAAGACAGTTTGATTTGTTCACAGTATCATACTGACTCAACAACTGGCATTGCATATGAAAGAAATAGGTTAGGTACCCCATCTTTAAGGACTATTTTTTTTACATCTGCATAGAGCATGGGCCTAAGTCCTGTCTTTTACTACCTCCACCTCTTGTCCACTTTCATTTTCCACCAAATTACCTCAGACCCAACACATACAGTTACACATTTAGACAGAAAAAATAGGCCTCACCTCACGTCTGGTCTAACAACGACCCCCCTCACACACATAGAGCCGCGGCAATCCACTTAACCAAACCTCTGTCTTCCTGAAAACGGCTGATTTTGGGCCCCCGCAGCCCCTAATCATCCAATCAGAGGCAGAGCAATCTCCTCCCTACTGGGCCTATCAGAGCCTCCGGTTAAGGTTCACCATCCCGCCGAGAAGCCAAGATGGAGTCGTGTTCAGATCGGCCTGCCACTCATTCTCCGGGTCCCAGGGAGGCGTTCGGGGACTGAGACTTTGTGGGTTATTTGTGTGTCGCGGCGTGGGGCTCCAGACCGCTGTGAAAAGTGCATATTGCCCGAGTCAAGTCAAGATCACATATCTTCAATTTGGTGTGTTTTTTATCTTTGAAGTGACAGGCGCAATACAAGCACTTTGTGTGAGGTTTGTGACAGAAGACAATGGAGACGTTTTTGGTTTTTTTCTTTCTCCGGCCAGAAATGTTTTTGTTTTTTTCCCCTCAAAGTATGACGGTATGGCCATTACATGTGTTTCAGAATAAAGAAACTTGAGGACGGAGGACAATTCAAAATACTAATTCATTCAATCAAACAAAAAAATTATAGGTCAATCAAAATCAACAATCAACAATTAGTTGACAGAAAACCAAGACGGCACAAATCTCAGATAATATTTACAGTTCTATGGGAAGATGATTACGTATCTGACCAAAATTCACAAAAAGAAATTCATAGGACTCTCAAAAATGTTTAGATTGATAAGAGATTATTGATCAAATATATGAAGTAATTGTTGTTGGAAGTGGTTGATTCGCTGATCAATCGTTGGTGGATCGACAGCTTTGTAAAGTCTCCGAGACAACTGCGGATCTCAGACTGTGAATAAATGTAGATATGACAGACAGAAAAGCACACATTTGTAAAGCGGCTTTGGGGACTGTCTGCGAAAAGCTCTACTGTATACAGTAAATTTGACTTATTATATAGATAACTACTATTTTGTACTTAAAATTATATAGGAGTCAATAGTCTTGATGATCCACTCTGAAGTAGAAATTCCTCCTATATACATTTAAGTCTTGCTCATGCTAAAGATGGAAATGTATATACTGCTTCTTTTTATGCTAGAGGTAAAGATTGTATTTTATTGTACAGAGTTATTATTAATTTATCTTGTGCTGTGTGCTCCTCATTCCTACTGTTCTATAACTTGTGATGCAACACTGAAATTTCCCCACTGTGGCACAAATAAAGGATCTCTCAATCTTAAAGGTAAATAGGAGGATTTCCCCACAATATAGGAAAAAACCACCCTCTCCACATTCTGAATAAATCACTGGTTTTATTTGACAACATGTATCTCCAGAACGATTGACAATTGCGAGGACCAATAATCTTGATGATCCACCAGGAAGTATATCCTCCTACACCTTAATCTTAAACTATTTCAACATAGATTACTTCAGTTTCTTCAGGGCAGACGTGGCTACATCTTGCACTCAAAAAGTTCCCTAAATAATTCTCATATACACTACATTTATAAACACACAAAAGGAACATGGGTCAAATGAAGTACACCCAGTTTGAGATCCGGTCCCCATATGGTGGGTCGTGGCTGCAGCAGGTGCTCTGATTGGACTAATGAGAGTTTGAAGGAGGAAATGAGCTCTCGAATGGAGCTGTGTGATTTCAAAGAGAGAGAGAGAGGGACATAATCAGTTATAATCACAATAAGGATAATTACCACTTTTATCTGCAGCAGCGATTCCAAGATGGTTCATAATGAGCACTGACCCAATTAAAGGGCCAATGGATGAGGTTAACTAGAACTAAATTATCTGTATTTTTTTTACTTTAGTTTGCATAGACGTAATACCAAAGGATAATGTTGTTATTGGACAAGCCATCGACAGTTTGTGTGTCGAGGACTTAAGACATGTCCCCATTATTCAATCATTTGGTAGAGGTGAACTTTGACCTTCAAATAACCATAACATAATTGTTTTATGTATGTGGGCTGATTTTTAAATGCATAGTTGTCTAGTTCTTTGAAAACTGCAGCTTATATAGCAATGCGGCTAATATGTGTTTTTCAATCAGGCCTAAGGTCTTGGTACTAGTGGTGGCATAAGGCCCTGGTGGTGGCATGAGGCCTAAGTACTGGTGGTGGCAAAAGAACTTGGTACCGGTGGTGGCATAAGACCTAGGTACTGGTGGTGGACGAAAGTGACGGCAGAACAAACTCCTTGCCAGGCTGAAAAGGGGCCGGCTTGGATGGGCTGCAGCAGTCAAACCTACCAGACTGAACATTCGCAGGTTGCATTTTTATGGTAGATTGGTCAGGGCAGAGTTTATGGACTTGTTATATCTTTTAGTAGCTGTAGGACACTTGTTTATTGTAAAAATAGATTGGTGATAGAGTACAGACTAATGTTTAAGCTGTTAAAACACCACGTCACTAAATTATTTTGCGTCCAGTTAAAACAGTCATCTCGTTGCCATACTACAACAAGCAAACCTCTGCGGCTTATATAAGTGGACAAAATTGATTTTCTTTTCAAACTGGCGCACCTGCACATCCTTATTGCTCAGAAAGAACAGTATCTTGAAACGTCCTATCATGATTTTCGTTTGGCAGTTTAACGCAATTTTTGAGTTATTACAGAATATTTAGGTCCATATATTGCAACTGACCATCAGAGGTTGATGCATGCTTTGCTTTCCTCTCCAAAAAGAGCCACAAATGCACCCAGAAAAACTAGTATGAATAATAATGGCTTTTTTGTGGGAGCTACAAAACAGTTTTATATCCCATGTCTTCCCTTTTTAGTAATTTAGCAAAATGTAAAAAAGCAACTGAGACAAAGTACTATTCCAGTGACCGAATTGGAACAAATTTGCAAGTTCAGTGAGTTGAGAGCAAACTTGAGATCCAATTTATTCGCAACCTGAAACTAAAAGATATTGTGTCTTTCACATCAATACATTCAATGGGTTTCGGTGCATATTGTCCATTCAAAAGATAATATTTTTGCCTGAGATTGTTGTTGTTGTGGACCCCATTGGATAGCAAGTTTCAACAGAACCTTATCAATAGACCTGTTATAACCAAGCATGATATATCACAGCACCCCAATGTTGTTGCTCTAATAACCAGCATCAAAACACCTCCTTTTGTCTGAGCTCTTGTTGCCATCTGTTCATTTGAGCAGCGAGAAAACAACCTCTAACGCTCGCAAACACTCTCCCGCTCGCGAAATGAAGAGAAAGAAATCTAGCACAGGTTGAATTAGCTCCTCTCCTATCTATCTGACAGTGAAAAGCAACGTAATTACAAAAAAAAACCACACACACACACAAAAACACCATCTTTCTTTCTCTACCTGCACTCACCCCCCAACTCAATCACCTCGCATGTTTTTGTCCATTTGATTTTCTTCTTTTCATGCACTATAATGGACCCATAGCCACACCAGAGCCTCATCCCAGCCTCCTATTCACTCCCATTATATTGGTCTTTGTCTGTCTTTCTCTCTCGCCTTCTTCTTCCTTCTCAGATCTTATTACGGGGAAAGGGGCTCCCATGCTGCGATCCCGGACAGGGCCGTAATGGTTGGTGCGTGGCCCCGGAGCCGATGGGGGGATTGCAAATGTAGCACAGATGAAATATTAGCTCGGAGGCAGCGGGGAGGGTGTAAATCAGTGGGTTATGAAGGCTGGCTGACTGGGCTCCCTCATCCATAGAGCGGTATAATACAGTGTCTATATACGGTGGACAAAGAAGCAGGAAGGAGGGTCTGAGAAATGTTTAGTGATAGAGAAGAGTTTGAAATATTACAATGTTGTGGGGCTGTAATTAACAATTGTTTTGATTGTCGTTTCGATTAGATGCAGAAAGGAAAAAAACAATGGGATTTTTTTAATACATTTGACAAAAACAAAGCTCAAAAGATACCATGAGATAGATAGACCTGGTGTTCCAAGAGTTCTCCCATCACAGTACTTACTAAGAAGGGCAGGGCCTGGTAAGTCGACCGTGATGAGGCTTTCATGTACAGACAGCACATTTCATCAATCGATCAATTCATCAAATGTATTTAGAAAGCACAATTCATAAAGTGCAACCCAAAAACAATACATTTGAATCAACAGCAGACAAAAGAAAGGGAAATTTTAAGTGGCAAAACATATATTAAAAATGTGAGAGAGGCTTAAACTCTGATAATGTTCAAATCCAGGTTTAAAACAGTTACGTCTAGCTGTATCTTGTATTTTAATGTACTGTGATTATGCATCTTGTGTATGATCGATGCTATAAGAATAAACATGTATTGTAAATATGTACAGCTAAATGATGGCGATGCATGTACAGCTAATAGTATTATGCAGTGGTACCATCCAAATGAGTGGTTAATTATGGATAAGAACAATTAGAGAGATGAGGTAAAAGGTGCAAGGCTGTATTACATTCATCAAACAGTTGATGTAGACTTTATTCCCTTAAGCACCTCGCCTCTTCGCCTCAATTCTAATAAAATGTCAAATCGCCCAAATACTGTTGACTACAGCGCTCCCAAATGTCACGGGATATTTCAGTTCATATTGTTTCTTTGTGAAGTAAACATCATAAATAGTTCCTAATAATAACAGGCCTGTGGATCTATAGCTCTTTGGGCTATTCACCAAATCACACGCACGTGCAATTATTGATTGCTTAGAAATGTCAAGAACAGGCTGTTATGATTGCAGAAAATGGTTCAGACTTGGGGAAATAACACAATTTCTACAGGCATGCTAATTAGCTGCATGTTGCTACTTATATTGGCGTCACGTTTTATACATTTTACAAACGGTTTACAGGGTTTGTCAGCAAAAGCAAGTGAGCTATGGTTAAATACAGAATGTTTCACCATTGAAAAAAAATAATATTAGATTTATCTTTTGAATAAGTCCTAAGTAGCTCTTTAGTTTGATGCTTTACAATTGTTAAATTGTCTTGCTTTTTTCTGCCTGAGATGTTGCTGCAGTACAGTGGTCATGGTTTTGCACTGGTCCAGACCAGAGCAGAGAGGATTCATGGTCCAAAAAACTACATAAAAATAAATTGAATTGAATTGAACATGCTTTAGCTGTTTGGCTGAAATTTCCCTTTTTCGACGTGAAGCTAAAAACACTATAGAAGAAATGCCCATATAAGGAAATTTGCTCCAGCTAGCTTATGTTCAAATCAGTCTCTTCTACATTAGGACTAACAGTACGGTGACGTCAGCACTCGGTCAGACCAGTCCTTGTATATACCTAAGTTACTGCTTGTAACATCTGGCAATACAATATGGCATGACAACTATTTCTCTGGGACTCGTACCTGGGTAAAAAAGTCAATTTGTGATGGCGTTTTGATGTTGGAAAAATGACTTGAGATGGAAAAATAGCATGAAACTGAAATATCTAATTGGATATGCCAATCGATGTTTTAATTGCAGACAAAATACTGACATAAATGGAAGCAAATGACAAAATATAATTCCTTTTGGAGTTGTAATACCTGGCTCGGTTAAATACTGTACGTCCGCTGTGCCACACCTGGAATCATAATTATTGCTTCTTTCAAACCTTAAAGGCCGAGGCACTCCCAGAACGCCCCCTGCTGCAGTTGGCTCCATCAGTTATCTTTATTTATATAGCACATTTCATACCCCAAGGTCACACAAGTGCGTTTTTTTTTTTACCAACCAGAGAGAGACTAGTCAAGTTTAACCTAAGGATAATGTGTCGTTGCAGTCGTAATCCTGGACCTGTGGAAAGAGGATGCAGGCAGAATACCTGTTTTAACAGTATTTTTTGCATGAGAAATATTCATAATTGAATACAAGTACGCTGCGTTTAAAACCCAGCTGTGGAACATTGCAGACTTGGCGTCGGTCTCCGCAGAAGAAAGCAGACAGCAACATGTGTTCCTATCACAAAAGAAATTTCCTTGCGGCTCCATCGGTCACAGTTTTAATCCCCTCGAGACTTGTTATATGTCTCTGTTTTACTCAAAAGCCAGCTGTCTACTCATGTATTCAGTGCAAAATCAATTCAATATTACAATAAAAGAACGTTAACTTTTAAAATGGGCGATAACTCCACTCTTTCATGTCTCGTCTGTCAGTTTTCATCCATTCATCATCTCTTACACACTTCCTTGTCCCTGTAGCGATCGGTGGCATGTTGAGTTTTCACAGGAATTTGAGCATGAATCTTTAATTAGCAACAGCTGCTAGTCCCGTGCGTGAGCGTTTAGCTTGTGTGGATGCTAACGATTCTCTTTGGGCTGGCTGTCACCTCAATCACAGTTTCACACACAAACCCAGACATGCACGAGATACGAGCACTGGACAGAATAGAAGGCGAAGCAACTAACACACGCATAACTTTTAGCCAATAAATGAGGCTTGCAATCAGGGCCGGCACTACCCAATAAAGGGACCAAGCAGTTAGGGTCCCAAAGCCACCCCCCCCCCCCCCCCCCCCCCCTAAATCTATGGCTTAAATTGAATTGTAAATAATGAAAAATTTTGCTTCTCCCCTCACGCAAATGTCAGACATTAAAAGACATTTTTTAAATGCATTTGACGTACAGTGAGTCAGATCCGTTACAGACAGCATGCATATAGAATAGTCTATAATATCCCTCTCCCATACTTTCTCTCTCCCTATCTCTCTGTTTGTCCTCGTTTGCTCATCTGTTGCCTCTGAATTATGCATCATTTCCTTATGCAGAGAGAGAGTGGTGCTGGAGGCGATCATTCCCCACTTAACGATCATTAGTTGTGTCTTTGCACCAATTAGGCCACGGCTTGATGGCAAATCAGGTCTTTCTCTTCTCCATAATGCAACTCACCGCACATGGCTCGCACTGCGGTGTTCTCGAAAAACAATATGGATTCTAAAAAAGCTGCTTATATTTTGCACAATATAGGCCCGATGTCACCTTTATATTAGCTGGATCACACTTCTCCTCCAAGAGCAGAGAGACATGGAACACGCGCTGTGGCAGTTCGCCTTATAACAAAAACTCAAAAACAAGTTAACTTATGAAGAGCACACTGAAAAAATTAAACTAAAAATAACATGAATGATGCGGGGGGGTTTTTTTTTTGCTTGAATGTGGTTTTTTTATTTATGATTATTTTACTAGTTTTAAGATACTTCATAATCTCTATAGAGAAAAAAGTCTGAGTATTTTCAGACAACTTTTCTCGTTTAGATAAAATAAGTATGTTCTGCAAAAGAAATCAGTTCTCAATATACTACTTTATTCTTTATACTAGAATCACGTCATTAGGAGCTAGTATTATCTTCTCATTTTCAGAAATCGTGTCAAGCCATATCTTCTTGTTCAATTGGCAGATCTTTTTTTATCATTTTAAGTACACAGATTGGCACAGGCAGACAGAGACACACACAAACAGAAAGACACAGACAGATAGAGAAACAAAAGACAGACAGACAGACACACAAAGGAACCTTGGTGATGTTTGATCCATTCCTTCTAGAGTAATATAAAATTCAACACTCACTTTTTTTCCGATGCTTTGTCCTCCATTTTGTCACCCCCAAACTTCTTCTCATTCAGCCCCGTTGTCTTGAAGCTGGAGTTGTTTCTGCTGACTACAGTGTCTGGGGTAAATGTCACCCTCTCCATTATGCTGTGTCCTTATGATACACTGGACAAACACTCGTCTGCATCGTATAAAATAATGAAAACAAGATTAATGCTTGTTGTGGGAATCAAAACATTGTTCATTGATTTCATGTGATTAAAATTTGGAGCGCAACTCAAAACATTTCTATACATATTTCTAATTGAAAAAATATAGAGAGAGATTTTATATCATCCAAAAGTAATTGTCCATTAGTAAATTCCCATATAAAGCTGTTTTATTTACAGTATATGGCAGAACTATCCTTATACATGTCTACAGGCCTATTCATTAAAGTTCTTATGACTGGTAACATAATTATTAAATTTGTAAAGTTTTAAAAATGTATCTCCTGGGTTCGAATCCCGGTCGTAACAGGGCCTCTGAGTGGAGTGTGCACGTTCCCCTACTGTGTGGCGCCCTCGCTCCCATCTCCGGTCATACCTGCTCCAGTTCTAACACCTGTCTGCTCCAACTCAACCTTGATTCAACTTTTCTCCTAACCCATCTGTTCATTTTCCATCTATCTATTTGCATTGGGGTTTGTCTCTTTGGTTGTAACAGAGAATTTCAAGATTTAGTGTTTTGAGATAAAGGCGTAGTGTAAATGAGAAATATCTTCAGCTGTTTTAAAAAGACGTTTACTCTTTAGATATAACCACAGCCAACCAATGCAACTCAGATTAAAGGCACACATGTCCGCTAACTCCTGGTGAAAATTATTAACAAATTCAGCAACACATTTATAGATACAGCCTGTTTTATAAATATTGCTTGTTGCAATATTGCCACTTTATCAGAATCAGAATCATTTTTTGGGTGCTTTCATGAGAAAAATAAGTATTAAAATTAAGTATTATTCCTGTAGTATTCCCAAGTTACTGTTATAGTAAAAAATTGCATATCATTTCCGGGGCCACTAAAAATGGTCTCGCGGGCCGGATTTGGCCCACAGGCCTGAGTTTGACATGCCTGTTCTAAAACATACACGCAACCTATTAACCCAACAGTGTTTTCACGGCTTCACAACATCCTCAGCATTAGAAGGGAAGCCTCTCCACGGACCTGGGAGTGATGTCTCCATCGCCGGCACAGTTTACAGTCACATACTTCTATTTGGTGAAGAGGGTTAAAAGGTCAAACTCCCAGAGACTTCATTGATTCCAACACATTGATGTTCTCACTGACGTCTGAAATGCAAACGCTGTGAAATATGTTCGCGCCACAGGTAACGGATGAAACCCTTAAGTATTTAGCAAATGGAAACTGATGAACGAGTATGCTTCCCATAACAAGGATAATGTCTTAGTAAAACATTGATTTGTTGAGCTGTTCTTTGTGTTTTTCGACAAAACCATTTGAGAAGAGCGATAATGAAGATGGAATAGAAGAGGTTTGTCAAGACCAGTCCGCAAAGGTCAGTGGAAATTGGGGTTTTTTTATAAGCTGAGCAAACTGGTGGCCCTCTTCTTGGAGTGGCTGCACTCAAAGTAAATCACACGATTGACTTAAAGGGGATATCCGTAACCCACATTTTTAGAATAATGTATATTTCTGACCATGGGACATTGTACTATTTTTTTAAGTAAGTATTTTTCAACAAAAAATCTGTTTCAAATAGTCCCTTGCTTTGCCATAACTTCGAGTAGTAATTTTTTTAAGAGGAGAACAGCTAAATAAAAAAAGAGAGGCCTCAAGGATGGTTGTCAGTTCTCGTAATTGACCAATCAGGAGGCAGCTGGGGCAAGCATGGGCGGGTCTAACCAGAAGTTTTGTTCTTTCTTCACAATTTTACTGCACAAAGTAACTGACATCCACTTTGGTTTAATTGTGAACTACAAAGAACAATAATAATAAAATATATGTGAAATAATTTTGGGAACTGTCCCTTGACCCTTATATACAATATGTTTCTACTACTACTTGTCATTTATTGAATCTGCGAAGCCCTAACCCTAACCCTGAGTGTGAAGAGACAACACACCTAGCCAAATGCCAACTGTTCAGCTGATATTAAAAGCACTTAACTTTTTTTTATTATTTTGCTGTTTTTTTGATAATCATAATCTTGAGGTCATTACTCACCAGCCAGCTGATCAGACGCTTTTCAATCCATTCTGAGAATTCTGAGATTTATAAGGTGTGAATGTGGAGTAATAATTTCTTGAATTGACTGTTTTTTATCTTAATTTGAGGTCATTCTGACTCAATTGAGTTGATTCTCCAATTGAACAAAACCATTTAGTCTTATTTTAAGAACTGTTGCTTAATTTTCAAATTCCAAGGGAGACATTTCTTGTATCTTTTCAAAACAAGATATTTTTTCTTGTTCCATTTTAAGGCAGTTTAGGCTCAAATTCAAATTTTTTAATTTTTTAATCACTTTTTGCTATGTACTTCTAGAAACTATAAGCTCTGCCTACTTCGCATTATCCCCATCTATACCACTGGGCTGTCCTGCCCTCTCCATCTGTACCTGCGGACTTTCCTGCCCGACCCGCCTGGGAGCGCTTCAGTCCTGCACCGGACCTGTCCACGCTCTGCGGCCGCTGCGTGGCACTGGTCCTCGTTCTGTAGCTTAGGTTCTGGATCATTAGCCCGTCCGTCTGTGTCGGAGCGGATCCCTTTCTCAACTTGTGGGTCTCCCTGAGGTTTCTCACTGGGTTTTTGTGAGTTTTTCCTTGCCGATGCAGGAGAGTCTGTTGGGCAGTAGGGTCCAACTAGAAGGACTGAGGTGCTGTCTGATCCAGGACACTTTAAAGTAAGTAAGTTTAAATGAACACCCGAAATATTATAAACACATATTGTAGCTATATATTCTGGATAGCAGCATTTTAAATTCTAGTACTACTTTAACATTCTACAAACATGTATGGACATTTATCAACATTCATGGACATTGGTATCTTCCTATGGACCAATTCATATGTTTCTGTTTCGTGTCTTAACTGTTGATTCTCTGATCTGTGTTGGTGAGTTCAATGGTTTTTTTAAGTCCTCTGAGATGACTACGGTTGTGATTTAGGGCTATACAAGAATAAGTTGTTGTTATTGTTGTTGTTGTTGCAGTACAGGACTAGTTTTTTTACATCAATTGGGAAATGAATAATTATTGATCCAGGGGTGTCTTTTTTTAGTTTTAACTTATTTTGTATACAGTTTTGTAAATGTAGCACAGACTTAAGTCCTCTCAAACCGAAGACCTAGCATTACAGAGCATATCTGAGCCCAATCTACTTCTATACAAAAGGTTAAAAGTTCAGCTCAACAAACTTACAGATATGAGAAAAACCACAGCAAAGAAACCACAGCGTGCAAAAAGATATTATGATTTTGCTCTGGGTCCAGGCCAGTCATATATTATTCATTCACTATGATATTGGGCCCTCTAGAAGCAGCACGCCCCAAACTGAAGAACAATTGAATTTTAAATGAGGAGGCCATAAAAATATTGTGCTCTATATATAGACAGTGATGCACTGGAGTAGCCCCTCAGACCTTGTGGGTAATAATAATAACAGTGAGTTAAATGTGCAGAGGTCATCCGTGATAATAGTGGCGATAGTGTGTTGATTTGGAAATGTCAATGCAGCAATTTATTTGTAATGTTTACTGAGGAAAACAATGTCTCACAGCAGAAGTCTCCACACATGACAGCCACACGTCTGTGCTGAGGGAAAAAACAACAGTCCCTCGCTTCAGATTAACTGAACTTGTGACTTCAGTGAGTTAAATTAGCATGGCCTGGCTGCTGTAAATAAAGCTATTGTTGTGATTTACAGTAATGCTGCTGAGCTTAAGGTTTGGTTCAAAGTTAGAAGCTTGCTATGAATTTTAGAATAGTTTTTTTTAGAGGATATCCTTAGTATCCCTTTGTGGTGTCCAAGGAAGGAGTCAGAGGCCGAGTGTCAAACAGAGGTGACATTTATGAAAATAATAATTATAATAATGCATAGCACTGCTCAGGACACTGAAAGACACTTCACATGTGATTATTCTTTCACTCCAAACATGGTGGTTATAAATTACAACTGTAGCCACACCTGCCCTTGGGCACACTGACAGAAACGTCTGTGCCATCGGCCTCCCATCACAGTACTAACCAGGTCCTATCCTGCACAGCTTCAGATGTCTCACGGGATCAAGATTTTGCGTGCAATTATGGCCAAAATTGTAGTCAGTATTTAAACTACAACTGAGCAGTGTGCCTCGGGTGCAAACTGTCCCCCTGGAACTCTGTGAGGGTAACTAAAGTTCCATGGGTGAATTATGAAAACCCACTACACCCTAATCTTTCACTTATACAAAGTGTCTTTCGGTTTGACTCCTGCATATTTGAACTACATGTGTCTCAATACACCATTCCTCAGGCTGTCAAGAAGAGGTTAGTCAAAAGTCAATTCTGTTCATTCTTTATCTTTATGCAACGTTTGTGAAAGAGGATGTGATTAGCAATGCAAAGTTACAGCTTATACAATGACATTTTTAGGAGTCATATCGCTGATTGTTTGTTCAACAGCTAAGTTAAGTGGAGTCAGCTTTTATGACCCTCCCATGTGTGTGAATCAAACATAGATTGATTCAGTTCAGCGCTCTTATTCTCGGCATTGGAAACATGCCCATTGACTTGCTGTGTCACTTATTACTGTGCAGCCTGTTTGAATGGGACCTATTCAGCCTCATGCAGAGAGCAAACAATGGTCGTATCTCTGCTCCAGCTGCTATCTCAAAGGCTAAACATTAAAGACTTTCAGAGCACACTTCTGGTGGGAGGATATCTTGAGAGCGTGTACATAAAATGGCGCCTCTTTAGGGCATCCATACACTGCATTTTTGCTCTGGATTTCTTTGAAGCTCTAATCCACGGCGGTGTCAATCCGTGCCATTATTGACTATGACAATGTCTGGATGAATAAAGCGGTTCTGAATGAGATAGCATGTTTAACATAACAAAAGGATGTTTTCCCGGCGTCTTTTCTGTGTTGGGTTAAAAAAGTAGTAAGTCAGAGCTATCGGCTCTGTCACTGTTGTTGGTATAAGCCACAGTTAAGCCTGGTGCACTTCACAGCCCTATATTCCTTTATTTTGACACTCGCTCACCCTTTTTAAGAGCACTATTGTCCCGCATGCTTTGAAGATTTGGCCCATATAAGATGCTTTTAAAGGAGAATATTATTTTTAATGTGGACCTCTGGTAAATAATCAGCATATGGTATGTTTTTGTAATTATGTATCAGTTATTCATTCATCATTGTGGCTCATCTGCTGTTACATATGGCAGACACGCTAATTCTGACCAAAAAATATGAGTGATAGTTCAAAGGCAGGTCTCAATTGGGGCATGCTATGAATATTTGAATTGACTGTTGTGTACAATAGTGTTTTTAAGAAGCAGAATAACATGAGCTCCTCAAACAAGGACACGTTCAAGTGACCTGGCAATGTTTCCAGACAGTATTCTTGCCAATTTTCTTAGTTTTTGATTTATGTTATTAATTCAATTGGAGTGTTTTCAGAGTTCTCCACCTTTTAGTCTGTTTCACATCTAATTCTGAAATTTTTTTTTTTGAAGGAGCAGTATTCAAAACATCTGGCCAAAGGATGGTTGCAACCTCTCCCACTCTACCTGACTCAGGTTGCCAGATATGCAGTCGAATCCAGATGGGACCACAATATCTGAATAGAGTTTTGTCAACAACAAATCTTTAACCAACACCTTTTTCACAAAGATAGAAATCCTGGCTATATTCCTTGATTTGTCATTAATGATTTGAGAATCATTAACAACATTAAGGTCTGTGGTCATGTGGCAACAGACCTTTTTTAGTTCTGTGGCCATGTGAAAACTGATTTTGAAATCCGAATATCTCGGCTGAATGACTGTGATCAGTTAAAGAAGTATTCGAAAAAGAGCATGGTTTATTAATGCGTATTGACATATTATGGCCATCTTATGAGGACTCTTACATCTTGGTACTTTAAATTATGTGTATTCATATTTGTTTGAACAAAGTAAATAAATAAGTAAGTAAGAATAGTGCATGACATTGATTCTACCTGGACCCTGCTTACCAATATTACATTTTTAACTCAACACCTTGCCGCATTGATCTTGGTCTGTATAAATGTGCTATAAAAATAAGAATGACTTACTTACTACTAGTGTCTATACTGCAGATTGTGACTATGGCACATGCCCGGCTCCAGATCAAACTTTAGCTCCTCCTACATGAAATTTCAGGGGGCCGGTAAAGGCGAGGCTAAATGTCGGCTGGAGCCAGGCACATGGCTTTTTGATATTATTAAAAAGTACAAAATGTTTTCAACACACTATGCTTTCCATTTCAACAGCTGTGATCATAAAGTTGTGAAAACAGAACACACAGAGTTCACTGACATTTTCAACACCTCTCTGCAGTCCTGCCATGTCCCGGCCTGCTTCAAATCCTCCATCATTGTCCCCGTCCCGAAGAAGCCCAGGATCACAGGACTCAATGACTACAGACCTGTAGCACTTACGTCTGTCGTCATGAAGTCATTTGAACGCCTGGTTCTCTCCCATCTCAAGTCCCTCACCTCCCCCCTCCTGGACCCCCTGCAGTTCGCCTACAGAGCCAACAGATCTGTAGACGACGCCATTAACCTGGCCCTCCACCACATCCTACAGCACCTGGACTCCCCGGGGACCTACGCCAGGGTCCTGTTCGTGGACTTCAGCTCTGCCTTCAACACAATCCTGCCATCCCTGCTCCAGGACAAGCTCTCCCAGCTCAACGTGCCCGATTCCACCTGCAGGTGGATCACTGACTTCCTGACGGACAGGAAGCAGCGAGTGCGTCTGGGGAAGAATGTCTCGGACTCTCGGATTATAAATACAGGAGCCCCACAGGGCTGTGTTCTTTCTCCCCTGCTCTTCTCCCTGTACACGACTCCGTGAAGCTGATCAAGTTCGCGGACGACACCACCCTCATTGGACTCATCTCCAACAACGATGAGTCCGCCTACAGGAGGGAGGTGGACCGGCTGGTGTCCTGGTGCAGTGGTAACAACCTGGAGCTGAACGCCCAGAAGACAGTGGAGATGATTGTGGACTTCAGGAAGAGCACTGTCCCCCCACCCCCACCCTCCGTGATGGACTCCCCCATCACCTCTGTGGAGTCCTTCCGTTTCCTGGGCACCACCATCACCCAGGACCTCAAGTGGGAGCCGACCATCAGCTCCCTCATCAAGAAGGCCCAGCAGAGGATGTACTTCCTGCGGCAGCTCAGGAAAGCCAAGCTGCCTGCACAGATGTTGGTGCAGTTCTACACGGCCATCATCGAGTCCATCCTCACCTCCTCCGTCACCGTGTGGTTCGCTGGAGCCACAGTCAGGGACAAACAGAGACTACAGCGCATTGTGCGCTCTGCAGAGGAAGTGATTGGCCGCAGCCTTCCATCGCTGCAGGACCTGTACGTCGCCCGAGCTCGAGGCCGGGCTGGTTGTATCACAGCCGACCCCTCTCACCCTGCACATGGACTATTCCAACCACTCCCCTCAGGCAGGAGGCTGCGGTCCATCAGGACTAGAACCTCCCGCCACAAGAACAGTTTCTTCCCCTCTGCTGTTGGACTCTTGAACACTTCTTAACCTGTCCCCCCGCCCTTTATAAAGTCACTTTACTGCCCATCATACGTCACTTTACTTCACTGTACTGCTGTTCACCTTACATTGTGTGCACCATGTGCACTTGTATATTGTAAATAGTAACTGTAACTCTATTTTAAATTTAAATTTATTCTTTAGAAGTGTTTTTTATTCTTATTTTTATTATCTCTTTTTGACTGTTGCACTGAGCCAAAGCAATTTCCTAGTCTGTGACCTCCTGTTACTTACGTGGCAATAAAAATGATTCTGATTCTGATTGAACAACTACGGTGGATCACTGCCTGTACGTTTAGGAAGAAAAATCAAGCTGAAATTAACCAGAAGAGAGAAGGCAATGGATTTGGTATTACCTATCTATTTCATATAGCTATTCCTAATATGAGATGGAAATGAGAGGTCCAAAATAGGAATAATTTCACATGCAATTAACAGATTTACATAAGATAATGGGAAGTGTTGGTGGTCAAAACGATGGCGTCAGAAAAAGACCTTTGACAAATGAAGCCATGAGCCACAGCTTCATAGAGACCACAGAGAAAGAGAATAATTTCATCTTAATGTCTCCCTCTTGCATTCTTCTCTACTGGAGATTGTCAAAAGAGAAGATTAAAAGCCTTCATGCATTGATAAGATCGTATAGTTTGTATTATGAAAGCCACAGAGAAAAGGATTGTCCGGCTGACCAATCTCCAAGCCTTAATTTCACATTGATAGCAGTTTCCCCGACGAAATTAAATTGCTTCATGCATCGAAAATGTCATATTTTTTGTAAGAGAGAGGGGAGAGATGGAGGGCACGAACCCAGTGGTCTTTTGGTCTGCAATTCCTCTAAATCCAATTCACGCTGCCTTTCCATCACCTAGCCCATCAGCTTATCAAAACTGTGAGAGGGAGAAAGCTTATCAGTGGATCTGAACGATTTGGGATGTTTTGGGAGTCAACAAATCAAAACTGCTGACACATTCTGGAGTTTTGCCACTTTATGGAGCATAAATATACCGTAAAACTTCTCTCACACTTTTTACATGTTAGTGACAAGTAATAAAAATCTATTGTGTACAAGTCTCCTCATGGCCTCGCACCAAAGTACATAAAAGACATGTTAGTGCCATGAACCAACTCGGACCCTGAGGAGCATAGGGACTGGACTGCTAGGACTCTGAGGAGCACAGGGACTGGACTGCTAGGACTCTGAGGAGCACAGGGACTGGACTCCTGCTTGTGCTCAGAGTCAGAACTAAACCTGGGGAGACAGCATTTCAGATTCATGCAGCTAACATCTGGAAAAGTTATCCTGAAAATGTGAGACAGAGCTCTTCTCTGACAGTGTTTAGATTCAGGTTAAAAACAGTTTGGTTTAGCTGTGCATATCTGATGGATTTTACATTTTTATCATTGATTTTAATGTTTTATTTTTTTCAATATTTTGATGACTTGAATGCTTTCTTGTTTTGTTCAACCTTGTGTGTGAATGGTGCAATACAAATAAACTTGCCATTGTCCTCACACATAATTTTACCATTTACCTTTTTTAGCCTTTTTCACTTTTTCATGTTCAAATGCTTCCTAACTTATCAGGACGGAATGGAAAGAAATCCTCACAAGATTTATTTTTCCTCCAAACATGTAAGACAAATATTGTTTTTAAAACCCTGGTTCAGAAGACGTTCCCTTCAAGCTAAAAGTTTGACATGTCCCGTCAGGAATAAGACTTTTAAGCCAGAGATGTAGTGAACCTTTATTCGTTGAACAGTAAGTGGAAAGAGTGAGCGAAGTTCAAGAGTAGGAGTATAGAAGTATAGAAAACAAGATTAAGGCTATTACAATATTGGAAATAGACTAAAATAGTTAAGTAAGTGAAGATTAGCAATATAACACAAAAAAGGCACTTATTAGACTGTTATTATTCTGGCTCCTTCACTTTAGAGGTCTCCCATCACAGTTTTAACCAGGCAATTCGTTTCTGCAATCTGACGATAACAAGCTCTCAAGGTAATAAAGTTTGCATCAACGCTATTGGCTATTGATATGGGCGCTACGGTGGCTGAGTGGTCTCACTTTCCAAAGAGAATGTCCAGGGTTTGATTCCACCACCGGACAGGGCCTTTCAGAGTGGAGTTTGCATCCTCCACCCTGCGTAAGTTTCCTCCAGGTGCTCCAGTTTCTCCTATTAGGGACTTGTGGTGAGTTTCTGCAATCTCAGTGATACTTTCCTGGTTAAACAAAGGTCAATAAAACATTATTACATGAACTACAATGTGAATTTGTGGCTAAAATAGACAGTACACTCAGGCTTTAAGCTCATTATGAATTCAGTTCATTCGAGCGGCTACTTTTTGCAGACTGAGATCCGGTTGTGCGGATAAGCATCACCTTACAGCTTAAGGTGAAACTTGCTGTAAAAAGGTGTGAGCTGGTAATTAGCCACACACACTTGCTTGCACACTAGCCATTGTGAAAACATTTTTTTTCTTTTTTCCATTTCATCCATTTGGTACATTATATTTTCAAATAATAAACAACTTGTCTTGTCAGAATTGAGATCAGACACAAAAAACCACTAGAGGTTATTGCAGTTGTTAACGTGATAAAAGTTGGACATGTTCATTATAAGAACACAGTTTTAAGCTACGTGACCTGCCCCCTTCACAAACACATCCTGTCAGCGGCAATAATTGGTTGTTTTCAGAATCCATGAGGTGAATTTCTAACGGGGCAAAGTCCAGCATTCTTGTTGTAATTATATTTTAGGATAAAAAGTCAAATGAAAAAAATCATGTTCACAAATGAGCCAAATGCATTACAATAGCAGTACTTTTGCCAGATGTAATGAGAATGTGGGACCAATCGACACGTTCAGTAAATATATAGTGATACAATTTGAATATAAATGGTACGGGAAAACAACTTGCACCTAATTTTATTTTGTATTAACATGCAATGACAAGAATGTGAAAAAAAAAGTCAGCAGAAAGGCCAAGGCCAAGGGAGACACCCAGACAGCATAGCCCACATAGACCCACATAGCACACACAAGGACAAGACATGGGCCCAAACACTCTCTGACCCCACACCTCTCTCTTTCTCCACGTAATTTTTCAAGTACAGAGCTTCTTTGTTATGGACAACACCATTTCTCACTGATACTAAACACTGCATGGGATCTATAATGGAGTCAGAATGCAAATCTCCTTGTGCTAAGATGTCTTGGGAACAAACATAAACGTACCATTGATTTTTTTTTTCTATTCTTTTCCCTTTGAGAATTGTGAGACTTTAGAGAACGGTTCACGCTGTCTCCTCCACACAAACGCTTGTTTCCTTCCCCGCAGACAGACAGGTGGATCCTCTGCGCTCACAGCTTTACTCTCGTGACACTGTGGTAATTGAGACATTAACTCAAGGTGTGAACGAGAGAGAGGGAAAGACGTGTGTGCTTCAAAGTGAGATTCGTAATAGATTTTTTCCATGTAATTAACACCAGCACCTGCCACTGAAAACAAGGAAGGCAGAAAAGGGAGTGAAAATGTCTACTGTATAATCTACTTTTTGTCTAGCCAGTTTCAGAAGGATTTAATAGACAAAGAAATGTGCACAAAACTCTTCTGGAAAAGTTGATAAGGCTTTTGCAATAATGTTTTACCATTTCCCAACATTATCTTCCGTATTATGACAAGCCATGGATCTAAAATGGTGCATATGATTAATCAACCTAGTTCACTGAATAATTAGCTCTCTGACTTGTTTTTAAAAACTATAATAATTTGGAATTACAGTAAGAGGACATTGTTAAGTTACAGATTTGCTACGTTTTATAATCATGTTTTTGTTAATAAGATATGTAGGCAAAAAAGTGTATCCATTTAATTCATCAAAAATGGTCAATGTTTGTCCTTGCTCTATTTGTAGATCACCAACAAATTAAGGGATAATTTGGTAAACTTGGAAGATGTGATACCAAATTTATTGCATTCTCTGAGGTTAATTACAGCTTGGTCTAAACATCGCACAAGATGAGTTTCCTTGTGTGGTGCAAGTTGCAGCTCTTTTGAGTTGATTTGGAGCTTCAGACTTGAATTCTATTTAAATTTGCTAAGCTGGGCAGTTGAAATGTGTAATTGTGAATTTGTCTGTGAAAGGTGCTACATAAATATATATATATAAAAACTACTTACTTATATTTACAAGAACGTTTTTTTGCTGTAGGAACTGCATCCTGCTCAGTTATAAACAAACGAACTTAACAAACTCTATCATTTCAGTGATGGGGTTTCCACTGAGATTTTCCTTGCCGAAGAAGTACCTGTTGACCAGTTCACAGGAATTGGTTAAATGTTTATAAAACATTTAACAAATCTAATCTACTATATTTCTACTATGATCTAATCTATATTTAATTCTTGGCCAAATACGACTTGAAAATGCTGTTTATAATCTAACTAATGGCACCGTGTTTACACATAATTGCAGCATGTTTCAAAGTCATGGTGAATAAGGACTGATGTTTTAACACATGGTTTAATGAAACATACATAAACAAATGTGACTAAATTAACAGATTTAATGATGCGTTCTTAATCAGCCTCATCTTTGTTCATTGTCTACATTATTGTGAAAAAGCCTGTTAAGAGTAACAGTCTATTATCCCTCGATTCATATTTGCCACAATGAATGTGTTTACTAATCGCTTGGCTTATTGCTTATGTTCTTACTTATTGGCACAGAGCTATTTTTTTATGGTGCACAGTGGGATATGTGTGGGGAGAATCGAAGCCTCCTGCTGCTAGAAGTCCCAGTATTGATCTGCCAGCGATCAACAGGAGGTCGGAAAAATCTTTCACAAACATGTCACAGGCTAGGACCCGTGACAGAGCTGGATTTGTCTGGTTAGAAAATAAAGTGGCTCAGGTCAATACTGAACTACCAACAGAGAAACGGGAACGATAAATTACTTTATTTTTTATTGCGGTGTGATTTTAAAAATATATCTTCCCATTGAAATCTATAGTGATAATCTACAAACCTGCGATGGTCATAAAGCTTGTAGAATGGGTCAAAATAGCTTATTTCACTAGTTATTTTACCTGAAATCTTGAATATTAAATGAAAAATATCTTTATTTTTACAGAAATAGCAAGTTCAATTAAGATTAATTCATTCAATTTCAACCCAATTTATTTCTGTATAGCCCTAAATCACAACATCTCAGAGGACTTTAAAAAACCGTTGAAATTGCCAACACAGATAAAAGAATCAAACAGTTCAAACACAGAAAATATAAAACACATATGTATTGGTCCATAGGGAGACACCAACCCGTGAATGTTGATATATGTCCATAATGTTGTAAAAATTTGAGTGGATCATAATCACTGTCCTTTTTGTTAGACCCACTAACAGTCTAACCGACCCACCTGCATCTGCAAGGAAAAACTCTAAAGACTCTCTTAAGACCTAAAAGATCCATGGTCAGGACCTTTGATGAAGAATTTTACCTATGATGGATGTTTTGTGTGATGATGGAAACTGTAGCGCCTGGAGGAAACCTACCAAGACACAGGAAGAAACATGCAAACTCCACACAGAAATGCAGACACAGGATTTGAACCCATGACCTTCCTGCTGTGAGCCATGAGTGACCTTTAATGGCTATAACAGGTATCGCTGGTTTGATGGATGTCTACTATGGCCTTATGTTTGATAATTGTTAGTGACATCCGCGTTGACGTTGAACAAAATATGTCTAATTATTTCATGTTTCTGTCTGTTCCAGATGTTGTGTCTTGGAATACGGACACATCGGGTCACATAGATCACCATGCAGAATCCCCTGAAGAATTGAAATGACAGCTTACCAGAGCTATGCATTTTAAACAGCCTTCTGTCATCGCACCCATCTGCGTTTAACTACCCCCATATGATATTAATATATTTAACAACCAATTAGTCCTGTCCTGTACAGATGTGCCTCATATCTATTCGTCTCTTTGTTCTTCTGCGTGACAGTTAAAGTGACTAATTTCCAAAAAAAAAAGCGTGCATGTTTAATCCACGAGGACAGTCAAGGGATATTGGCATTGTTGCGACGCTCATGTTTGAACTGGAATGCATGGGGGAGTCTTGGAAGGTCATGTTTTGAATAGTAATTTGGATACAGCACTGAGATAGATCCCAGTAAAAGCACATGTACACGGTCTGTTGATGGTCCTATTTTCTGCGCTTTTAGCATTTTTATTTTATAGCATATTTGATTCCAGAGGACAAGGGCACTAGGGTGTAGAGCCGTTTTTTTTGCTTTCTCCGGCTGGTTTTGAAAGGTTCCTTATGGTAGTAATAGAGTTTTGTGAGACAGTGGATGCGCCTGGGTCAAAGCAGGGGTCCGTTTACACCGGGGCATGTCCTGTTTTTACTATAATGGGAGGAAACGCCCAGGATTGGGGTGAATACTTTGCAAATGTAGTTACAGAATACCAAATAGGTACATTTAAATGTATTTTGTTGTGTTTGTTGTGCATTATCCACTCATTTGCATGTTATAAAAGTATGAAAGTATATATAAAAGTATTGTATTCAAGTCTCTCGCACCAAAGTACATCTGTGACATGTTAGAGCCATATGAACCAACTCGGACTCAGAGGAGCACAGGGACTGGCCTCCTGCTGGTGCTCAGAGTCTGACTAAACAGGGGGAGGCAGCATTTCAGATTTATGCAGCTAAAATCTGGAGTATGTAGCTGTGCTGATGTATTGTACTTTTTTAATGCACTGTGATTATTAATGACGGGTTTGCATTCTTTTGTTTTGCTGAGCACCTTGAGTTGTGAAGGAACTGTGCTATACAAATAAACTTGCCATGCCTAAAAGCGCAGCATGGGGTTTTTTGCATTGTATTCTTAGTACCACCGACAGAAAAAGTATCGTAATGCATTCTGAGTATAGTTACCCTAAATTAGCA
The DNA here is from genome assembly GCA_964034765.1 of Knipowitschia caucasica. Classification (NCBI taxonomy): domain Eukaryota; kingdom Metazoa; phylum Chordata; class Actinopteri; order Gobiiformes; family Gobiidae; genus Knipowitschia; species Knipowitschia caucasica. The sequence goes on along the minus strand of OZ035837.1, from coordinate 30,731,705 downwards.
TTCTGAATACATATTTATAGCTACTCCACAACACTGGGGAGATATCAAGTGAAGAGAGAGTTTTGTATTGAGGTAACACATGACCAAAATCATGTATCATATATTCAAACACACTTGAGATCCAATTACAGGTCATTTGGTATTTTTATAAAGTTTTGTGATGAGGCAAAAACTTTTGATAAAAAAATCAAATAGTGGTTTACAAAAACAGCAATTTTATGCTAAGTCAAGTTTTCTGAAAATAGTCTTGGTGTTCACACCGCTCCTTGCCCTTTCCCCAGGGGTTCATTAGATTCAATGGAATTCAGTGACCCAGAAACTAATCTTAAATCAATTAGGATACACACTTGCATTCATCTGAGCTGCTAATTACAAAAGCAGACTCCACCTCAGAGGAGGGGTCTGCTGCTCTTTGAAGACTGACTATTCACTCTCACATCTTTCACTATAAAAAGTATCACAACTTCAAATCTTTGATAGTTTCAGACCCCACGAAAACAACACAATAAAAGGATTGCTTCTGTCTGTTCACTTGCAATGTTTTCATCTTTGTTTTTCTTTTGTCACATCTAAATTATTGAAGATATATGCAAATAACAAAACAAAACAGTCTACTAAGCGTGCATGACATTTTTTAGAAAGTATAGGCAGTTGATAGTTTAGCATCCATGAGGCATTTTCAGATTGTTTGCCACAGTAAGCCGAGGCAAGGAAAGTTTATTTGTAAAGCACAATTCATACACACAGCAATTCAAAGTGCTGAACAAAACAAGATAGCAAAAAATTCACAAAGAATTACAGCACATCAAAAAGAAGTGCTGGTTATCACATTAATTTATACTTCATTTGTAATTTGTGATTTTGGAACCACCTGCCTGAGGAGATAAGGCTAGACTAAGACTATCAGTATTCTCTTTTAAATCACTTATTAAAACCCACTCAAATGTTAGTTTTAAACTTCACATGTTGTTTTTGTGTTTCCTTCTTCCTGAATCTACTGTTAATTATTTTGATTTTGTATTATTATGACTTATGACATTATTATTGTGACCGTGCAGCTCTTGGTAAAAACTGTTTTTGAAAAAAAAAATGGTTCCCGCACACTGCTGTCCTTGCAAAAAGTGTGCGGGAACCATTATTTTTTTCATGTGCACTAGAACTATTTCCCCTTCTCCTACGCACCTGCTTCTGTACTTTTAATGTTGTTTTATGTCTCTACTTGTCTTTTGCACACTGGGGACTTTTGCTAATGTATTCCAATGTGGTTTCACTGCAAATGGCGAATAAATGAATCTGATCTGATCTGAAAGTTCTATTCCTTGAACACCCCCTTTTGTAATATTATTTAAAAAAAGATCCATTATTATTAATACTACGAGCAATCGTGCAAGTTCCCTTCCTACACAACCTATTATTCATGCCGAACAAAAGCCTAGGTAAATGGGCTACTTCCCCTTTAAGAAAGTGACAGCAGAGAGCAGCGGTGGAGGAGCTGGTCAGGAACTGGACCAGAGGAATCTCAAAACTTTTCCCCAGTCTTCACCCTGCCCCGGACCGCTATCTTTCATCCACACACGGCTATACTGCTGGGAATATCACACCACCATTTGGATATAGCTTGTTTTGATTTTAATCGTTTCTTTCTGATGACTTGGAGTAAGAAAAGTCTCCCGCTACCAGGAGAAAACTTGAGGGAATGATGCGCGAGCCACTACTGCATCGGTCCCTCCAAACTTTAGCTAATGTGGCTAACGCGAGCTAGCTCTTAAATTTCACACCAACACACAATTGATAATCTTTTACAAACACGTGTGCGGATAAACTGAGTAGAATGCATTGCGTGTGTGCTGGTTGCATCCTATTTATCCACGTTTTTCTGTCTTGACCTGGCCACGAAACAGGGGCGAAGCTAGCAGGACTTAGCCGAGTGCAGCTAACACACAGACAGCCCGAGTTGGACAAGATTGAACATTGTAAATAAATAGACAGAAATGGCATGTCACGAAAAGCCCGTGAGTCTCTACTTCTCCCTGTGAGTTTGTGGCATGTTGGGCATTTCACTTGGATTTATTGTGGATACAGATATCGTGGAGTTTCAGAGTATTTTTCAGAGGCATACCTTTACAGAGAGGAGGGAGTGGAGGAGGACTTGTCCACCATCATCACAACAGTAAGTAGCAGTCTAATCTGTCTAATTTAATGTATGCATTTATTTGACTAATTATTGTATAGTTCAATTGTATTTTCAAATTAGGTTATCAAATATGAATTCTTTATATTTCATTTATTTATCTGTATTTTTGAAATTCACCTTTAATTCACCTAAAAAGTCCATACACTCAACAAAAATACAGACAAAAAAAAACATAACAAAGAAAACATACAGTAATATGTGACTGACTGCTCAAAACACTCTTGACCTGCCATAGTGATTTGGTTAATTATTGTTGATGCAAATTATACTTAAAAAAATAGAAGGGCGTCAAATGTTGTGGGTCCAAAACAACTTCAAAGCTGGCAAATTTGAACAAACAGGAAAAATATTTTAGTATTTCCTATCCTGTAAGTAAATATTTGTGACGACATAAAGTGTCTATAAAGTATATTGTTCAATTAATTGTAAACAAAATTTTCATCTTTTTTTTTTGATATGGTTAATATGCAGTTTGTGTGTGTGTATGAACTGAACTGAAGCTGCACTTTTTTCTGTTTAACAAACTTTATTTTTAACTTATTCAAAACAAATGAACTGATTGAATTTTAACTTTTATTTATTGTCAAATCTGTTTTATGTCCTTTACTCTCTCTCAATAGCACTGCATCTATGAATATTAGGCTTCATATTAGAGGACATGTTGTGCCATTTTTTTGGTTGTGCCTATTATGAAATTACTAATGTTTCTCTACTCTTTCTCAGCACTTCTTTGGATAAACCAGTTTGACTTGGACTTCACATCTGAGTCTTGGATGAAGCTCACCGTGATGAAGGTGACTGTGTGTTTTGGTCAGACCGGGATTGTGGTCCCCTGTAAAGACGGCTGGACCGTTAGAGACCTCATTCAACAAGCAACACAGAGATACAAAAAACTTCTGGAACAGGTAAGATTAATGCAACACTTCCACTTCTTAAGAAAACTACACATTAGGACTAGGGCTGTCAAAATTATCGCGTTAACGCACGTTAATTAATTTTTTTCTTTAATCGCGTTAAAATTAACGCATTTGACGCATGCCCATGCGTCCCATAATAACACTCAGAATGCCGCGGACACATGCGTGTGTAAGATGGGGACAGAGCAGGTAGGCCCTCTGGGAATTCAAGTTTTGAAAAAATACACGCGTGACCGCGGGGCACTTGTTGTTTCCTGTTTGAACTCTGCATGATGAGCTGCGGACGCGACAGCGCTCTGGACAGCAGGTCCCACCTCCAGCGGCTGTGATCACGGCGAGCGGCGCTGCGTAATGGGATCATATCCAAGACCACGCACAGAACTATTCTCTAGTGTGCGTACGTGTCTTTGCGTAACCGATGCACACAATATGTACATCGCTGAAGCTGGACTGTGGAGCCTCAGTCTCCTCCGTGTCTTCTCCCGAAGCGCACTCGCTAAATTAAAGCTGAGGTACCTAATTTTCCTTTCGACTACCAGTTCATGTTAGTTGTGCCAAAAAAAGTAATGGTGTGAGCAAATCAAACAGATTTAATGACATTCTGCATTTGACTATTCTGAAATGTCCCTCATCTGTAACAAACAATGGTTTTGGTCTGAGTCTAAACGGAAAGACAGAATGTTAATAATGTTAATTCCATTGAATATGGATTTATTGTTATTACAAACAAATACAGTACATATGTTCACTAAGCTGTCATTTATCTTTCCATTCAAACAACAATTTACAAAAAAATATGGCATAATTTTGCCAATAGTTTGAAATGCGATTAATTACGATTAATTAATTTTTAAGCTGTAATTAACTTGATTAAAAAAAAATAATCGTTTGACAGCCATAATTAAGACTATAATAAAATGTTTATATTCTCTTCAATTCAATGCTATTGTTTATAATCCATACCTGGCAATATAGAATTCATGAATGCTGAATGAATCAACTACGAAATATATAAAAACAATCAAAAAGCATACAATTACACAATTAGAAATCATAAGAACAAATACTTTGCAAATCTAATCAGCCAGAACAAAAATAATCCAAAAATCCTTTTTTCAACCATCGACACCATTTTAAACCCTGATTTTAGCATGTCTCTTTTAACCCCCACAGACTCCCTCTGTGAGGATTTTGCAGTCCACTTCACGGGGAAGATAAATACAATCAGATGTAACATTTTATCCAACCGCACAACTGTTTTTAACACATCTGATTGTTTGTCTTCGCCAGAGGAAACACTGGACAGTTTTGTCCTGGTTGATGCTGAGATGCTTGATAAAGTTTTCTCCTCAGTGAGGCCCACCACATGTCTTTTAGATCCAGTCCCCACTCCATTTTTTAAGTCATTTTATGAATCTTTTAGAGAGGAGCTTTTAAACCTGATGAATTGCTCTCTTCAGACTGGGGTCTTTCCTGCAGCCTTCAAAGCGGCTGTGGTGAGACCCCTTCTGAAGAAGAGCAATTTAGATTTTAATGATTTTAACAACTACAGACCGGTATCCAACTTACCATTTTTAAGCAAAATTTCAATCAGGTTTTAGGGTGAACCACAGCACAGAGACTGCTCTTTTAAAGATTTTAAACGATCTTAGACTAAGTTATGATTTCAAAAAGGTGACTGTGTTGGTTCTACTGGATCTTAGCGCTGCCTTTGATACAGTAGACCACACAATTCTTTTATCACGCCTACAACACCTCGGCCTCTCTGGTGCTGTCCACAAATGGTTCACTTCTTATTTAACAGACAGATCCTTCATGGTAAGTTTGGATACCTGCTCCTCTCAGGTCCATAAAATCACATGTGGTGTGCCCCAGGGTTCCATTTTAGGTCCAGTCCTTTTTAACCTGTACATGCTCCCTCTTGGCGGTGTCGTCAGGAGACATGGAATTAACTTCCACAGTTATGCAGATGATACACAGCTGTACATCTCCATGTCTCCTGATGACACCAGGCCAATGGATGCTCTTTTTAACTGCATTTTAGACCTGAAATCCTGGATGGCAGAAAACTTTCTCCAGCTTAACCAGGACAAAACTGAGGTTTTAGTCATCGGTCCTGAGGCCCAGAGAGAGAAACTTTTATCAAAACTCCAATCACACTCTTTTAATCCATCATCACAAGTGAAAAATCTGGGCGTAATCTTTGACTCTGAGCTGACTTTTATTCCTCACATCAAGAGTATCACAAAAATAGGTTTTTATCATCTAAAGAACATCGCCAGAGTCTGCCCCATTCTCTCTCGGGGCAACACGGAGACGCTGATGCATGCTTTTATCACCAGTCGCATTGACTACTGTAATGCCCTGCTCTCTGGTCTTCCCAAAAAGAACATTGCAAGTCTTCAATTACTCCAAAACTCGGCCGCACGTGTCCTGACTAAGACCAGGGGGCGGGACCACATTACACCGGTTTTAAAATCGCTGCATTGGCTCCCCGTGTGTTTCAGAATTGATTTTAAGGTTCTTTTAATGGTTTTTAAATGTCTTAATGGTCTTGGGCCTTCTTATCTTTCAGATTTGCTTTTATCCTATGAACCTTCCCGGCCCCTGCGCTCCTCCGGCAGCAGACTCCTAACCATCCCCAAAGTCAGGACACACACTCACGGCGAGGCATCTTTCCAGCACTACGGCCCCCGTCTCTGGAACAGTCTGCCGGAGGAGCTCAGGGCCGCAGAGAACGTTCATATTTTTAAAAGTAGGCTCAAGACGCACCTTTTTAGAGTAGCTTTTGATTAGTTTTTATTATTCCATTCTATTTATCTTTTATTATTTATTATTTATTATATTGCTATTGCTATTATTCATGTATTGTGTGTTCCTTTTAGTCTCACATTTTAGTGTTTTACTTATTGTATTGTTTTTAGTGTACCCAGTGTTTCCTCTGGAGGAGCCCTCTGCACCGGGAGCAGTGGTCGGTGTGGCTGGTTTGTTTGGTTTGTTCGGTGTGGCTTGATTTGTTTGTGGCTATTAAAGTTTCAGAGACAAACTTTCCATAAAAATGTCTGTATTGTGGTCTATATTCAAGCCCAAGCTTCCAATCTTGTGTAAATTTGGGAAAATTGATAGGATTTCTGTGTGGTGGGTGGGCACTTGGCAGCAATCATAAAAGCAGCAGTAGTATGAATTTTAGCTTTGCAGCCATTATATTAGTTTTCAAAATTACTTGCCCAGATTGTTAAATGTAACGTTTCGATTTCAATCCTGTGAAAATGCAACTATAAGTCACAGAAATATAGTCTCACCCCTGCTTTTAAATGTTACTAGTACAGTTTTCCCCAACCTTTTTGAGCCGTTGACCAGCTAAAACTGATTCGAACATGTAACGCTGCAGCCTTTAATTAAGAAAACAAAGTCATTCTCATCAAAGTGTAGTTTACATAGTAGAAAATCAAAGAAGTGCAAAGTATTTCTAATCGTCTAATTATTTGTTATTTAACATTATTTTGACCAAGTAGGTGATCTTGGATAATTTCCCACGGCTGACTGTTTGAAAAACATTGCACCAATTGCTCTATAGAACTTTTCTTGAAGCTTATTTTGAGTGGATTATAGTCATGCTTTTCCTCACTAAAATCCCATATCATGTTTTATGTTCACTTGCCTGTCACGCTTGAGGACATGAACAAAGGCGGCTCGGAAATGCTCCATTTTTGTCTCATTGACCTCTGAGCCTTCACTTTAACTGTTAAAAAACCCTCACACGTCGCATAATAGCATTGGGATGACCTCTTAAAAGTGACTGATGGCAAACTATCTTTTCCCTTTTATTTCATTCGAGGATTTTTCCCCGTAGCCCTTACAAAATCGTCATTTCGATATCATAAAAGGACCATACGAGTTCTCAAAGTCTGGGGAAATTACACGAAGCCGCGGAGGTCTAACGCTCCATAATTGCTGCATGAAAAATTAAAAGCATATCTGATTTGAATTGTGACGGTCCAGACAGTGGCCTATTCCTATTGTAAGTGTGTGTATGAAAATGAGTGCCTTTGGTGGCTTTCTTTTATGAGAGCTGTTGATTCCCAGCGCTATAGCCTCATGACCTCCATCAGAAGACCAAATCTACTCAGTGACTGCCTCCATATTGGATCCATTATTCAAAGAGCACACCGGATAGACGGGGCCTCAGCTGCTATGGAACCAGACATGTGGCACTATAGTGTTGTTTACAAAGACAAAAGAAGCAATAGATGGACTTAAGTACCAGCCTCTACCTCTTGGCAATCTGCTTTCGCTTTCATCTGCCCGTATATAGAACTGCTTAAGCCTGCTGGACACTTGTTTATCCTGTGTTTTATCTCTTCGATACTTCTATAGTGAGGAAGACCTAGATTTCGACACTCTCATCTTGTCACCCGATATGCCATTGGAAGGTCTACCTGAAATTGGCAATTGAAATGGCAGTAGTCTTTCTTGCTAATAGCTTCTTTCTGGCATTGTGTTGGGCAAGACACATTTTAAGGCGGTCTGCACACATAAGATACTGGTATGAATATCAGTGAGAATCATGGAAAAGCATTTTGTTAAAGAGCAGTTATTGTAATTATTGAAAACATTTAGATTCGTTTTGATTAATCAATCTTTTATAGCGCTAATCGGCTTGATTTGCCCATCAGGTCTATTATACTGATTTTATTGGTTGGAACTTTTTTAATTTCTGGTTTTCACTCAAAATGTCTTGTTATAGTTTATCTTTCTAGTTTCAAATAAGGCTGAACATCCCAGTAGCCTGAACTAGCGTGCTATATACAAAAAAAAAAAGCTATGTAGCTCCCAAGTAGGGCTGGGCGATATGGCAAAAAAAAAAAATCTCAGATTTTTTCACACCAAATCCGATTTTCGATTTTAATCGATTTATTTTTTTCTATTTAAAAACAAACTACAACTGACAAAGAAATAGATTTTCCTTTATGCAGTTTAATCTAAATCCCCATGGAGCATAAGTGTAACAGGAATTAAGCCTTAAAACATGCTTGTAAACGAGATGGCTCTGCCATTGTAAACAGTGAAAATGTAGCTTAACAGTTTTGTAATAACTTCACTTACAATGACACTATGCACCTTCAAAATAACAAATCACACAAACAAGGCCCATCGCAAATATATCAATCCTATTAAACACATGCATTATTTACATGAAATATCACATTTTTAAAACTGATTACTCAAAATAGAAATGTTGTAACAGACAGTCTTTTCCAAAAGCCTCCTCGGGTTTTCATGCTTGTTCTTTCAACTGTGCCTGAGTAACTGTGCTGTAGTACAACGCTCGGTCCAGCTGGTGGCGCTAATACTAACTTCAGTGACTCCCGCATTGTGCGAGCTTCCTGTTTACATTCTGATGCTGTAGCTAACAGCTACTGTAGCAGCTACTGTAGCTAACAGCTACTGTAGCAGCTACTGTAGCTAACAGCTACTGTAGCTAACAGCTACTGTAGCTAACAGCTACTGTAGCTAACAGCTACTGTAGCAGCTACTGTAGCTAACAGCTACTGTAGCAGCTACTGTAGCAGCTACTACTGTAGCAGCTACTGTAGCTAACAGCTACTGTAGCAGCTACTGTAGCTAACAGCTACTGTAGCTAACAGCTACTGTAGCAGCTACTGTAGCAGCTACTGTAGCAGCTACTGTAGCAGCTACTGTAGCTAACAGACAGCGGGGAACACGTTGTTTGTATCAGAGCAATGAGAGCAATGTGTGAGACGTGTCTTTCCCCAAAGTGCAGCGGCTCAGTGGGACACGAGTGTGTGCGCGCCACGGACACGGGAGTGCGCTTTGGAATAACGAGCGTGAGAGAGCGTGAAAGATGTGGCGTACGAACATGGCGTACGGACATAGCGACCGGGGCTTGCGAGCGTGTGTGTGTGTGTTTTGGCGATTACATAAAGTCTTATTCTTGAACGTTTGAAGTGTTATTGCAACAGCACCAACTGTGAGAGCGAGCATCAGGCCAGAGGGAGACTGTTAGCATTAGGTTCGCTTCAAAATGACTGCTCAACACCATAGACCCGCGGTTAGCGCGTTAGCGCTGTAGTTCTGCGCTGGAGAAAATAAAAATCGAATTTAAAAAAAAAGAAATCGCCCTAAACGTAAAACTCGAATTAATGATTAAAATCGATTAATCGCCCAGCCCTACTCCCAAGTGTCTTTTGTTGCAGACCACAATAGTGACGTTTTGGGCTTTGGCCCTTCATCATACTGTGAATTTATCTTTTACTCATTAGAAGTATTAAAAAAAAGTAATCAGGCGACAATGGCTCAGTTGGTAGAACATTGGTCTCTGAACCTAGTGGTCGTGGGTTCGATCCCCCCACAACCCATGTCATCTGCTCCCACTGAAGTCGTCATTGTTTCCCTGGGCAAGACACTTAACCCCATATTGCCCGAAGCCCCAGCTGAAACACCAAGGCCGTATCTTCGTCGAAGCAGCAGCCAAATTCCTGTGGACTCACTACCTGCCGGAGGATCAGCGAGGGGCTGGTGCAATGTGATTTGGGTGCAGCTTTGATTGCCACCTCCCAACCCAGAAATGGAATAATAAAGCGGATGAAAAGGACATGTCATGACATTTTGTAAAAAGATTGCTGAAAATTCTATAAAGCTAGTTTGAGCAGTGAAGAGGAGATATTTAAAGTCAAATGATCCAGATCAATATAGGAGATCAACTTTCCATTTCTCCTTTTGCTAAAATTACCACAACTCGACAAATATGTTTTGAGGTATAGAGCCAAGTAGCAATAGTATTTAGTGGAATCTTTCAGAGTTTAGTTAATTGATGTAATATTTTCACTTCTGTGTTAGAGGGTGATTAGATAACCCCTGCCCCAGGGCATCCACCTATGGCTTCTGAAATTACTGCGTTTGATTGGTTATGTGATTTGGTTTGAATCCTCATCTACAGTATAATATTAGTTATCTTACTGGATTTACCCTCAGCTCTTGTTCCTCTTTGAAAACTTCCCCAATATTGTCCACTTCCCATTTTTCAACCACACCAGTTCCTTTTTAAGTCTAAAGTACAGTGCCTTGCGAAAGTATTCGGCCCCCTTGAACCTTTCAACATTTTGCCACATTTCAGGCTCTAAACATAAAGATATAAAAATTACATTTTTTGTCAAGAATCAACAACAAGTGGGACACAATCGTGAAGTGAAACAAAATTTATTGGATAATTTAAACTTTTTTAACAAATAAAAAACTGAAAAGTGGGGCGTGCAATATTATTCGGCCCCCTTGCGCTAATACTTTGTAGCGCCACCTTTTGCTGCAATTACAGCTGCAAGTCGCTTGGGGTATGTCTCTATCAGTTTTGCACACCGAGAGACTGGAATTCTTGTCCATTCTTCCTTGCAAAACAGCTCAGTGAGGTTGGATGGAGAGCGTTTGTGAACAGCAGTCTTCAACTCTTTCCACAGATTCTCGATTGGATTCAGGTCTGGACTTTGACTTGGCCATTCTAACACCTGGATACGTCTATTTGTGAACCATTCCATTGTAGATTTGGCTTTATGTTTTGGATCATTGTCCTGTTGGAAGATAAATCTCCGTCCCAGTCTCAGGTCTTTTGCAGACTCCAACAGGTTTTCTTCCAGAATGGTCCTGTATTTGGCTCCATCCATCTTCCCATCAATTTTAGCCATCTTCCCTGTCCCTGCTGAAGAAAAGCAGGCCCAAACCATGATGCTGCCACCACCATGTTTGACAGTGGGGATGGTGTGTTCAGGGTGATGAGCTGTGTTGCTTTTATGCCAAACATATCGTTTTGCATTGATAAGATAAGATAAGATTTGCTTTATTTATCTCACATAGGAGAAATTTACATGTCACATTTGGCATGGATAGAGACACTCAGATTGTGCAAAAGGAGGAAATGTGCAAACATGTTACATGCAGGATATATGTACAATAAAGTGACAATAATTATGTGCCACAAAAGTGACAAGTGTCAATTGGAAACGGTGTCAATAGTAGTGCAGGTTTTCACACAGTGATCATTTAAAGTGACTTATTGTACAGTCTGACAGCGGTGGGGATAAAGGCCCTGCGGTAGCGCTCCTTCCTACACTGAGGGTGCCTCAGTCTTCCACTGAAGGAGCTCCTCAGCTCCTCTACAGTCCTGTGCAGTGGGTGGGAGGTATTGTTCATGATGGAGGTGGCTTTGGCTAGCACCCTCCTGTCCCTCACCTCCTCCACAGAGTCCAGGGAGCAGCCCAGAGTGGAGCTGGCCCTCCTGACCAGCTTGTTCAGTCTGTTTCTGTCCCGCTCTGTGCTGCCCGGGGCCCAACACACGGCAGCGTAGTAAATGGAGGCCATGTGGCCAAAAAGTTCGATTTTGGTTTCATCTGACCAGAGCACCTTCTTCCACATGTTTGGTGTGTCTCCCAGGTGGCTTGTGGCAAACTTTAAACGAGACTTTTTATGGATATCTTTGAGAAATGGCTTTCTTCTTGCCACTCTTCCATAAAGGCCAGATTTGTGCAGTGCACGACTGATTGTTGTCCTATGGACAGACTCTCCCACCTCAGCTGTAGTTATCTGCAGTTCATCCAGAGTGATCATGGGCCTCTTGGCTGCATCTCTGATCAGTCTTTTCCTTGTTTGAGATGAAAGTTTGGAGGGACGGCCGGATCTTGGTAGATTGGCAGTGGTCTGATACTCCTTCCATTTCAATATAATTGCTTGCACAGTGCTCCTTGAGATGTTTAAAGCTTGGGAAATCTTTTTGTATCCAAATCCGGCTTTAAACTTCTCCACAACAGTATCTCAGACCTGCCTGGTGTGTTCATTTGTCTTCATGGTTCTCTCTGCGCTTTAAACAGAACCCTGAGACTATCAAAGAGCAGGTGCATTTATACGGAGACTTGATTACGCACAGGTGCATTCTATTCATCATCATCAGTCATTTAGGACAACATTGGATCATTCACAGATCCTCACTGAACTTCTGGAGTGAGTTTGCTGCACTGAAAGTAAAGGGGCCGAATAATATTGCACGCCCCACTTTTCAGTTTTTCATTTGTTAACCCTCTATGCACATGGGTCATTTTGGGGAACTTTCCTCGCCTGGTTTTCTTTGTGTATAATTGTTCATAAAACAGTCATCTTTTGATGCAGAGTCAAGCAGTATACTTTGTTTTTTTTTCAGTTTTTTTCATAACCTGGGGTTTTAGAATATTCATATTGTAAAGCTGTCATATGAATTATATAAAAATTATGGAATCATGAAGACAAAGAAAAAAATCAAACGGAAAATCAATTTAACAAAAATGTATTGAAAAAACACAATGAAATGCTATAAACAACTTTTTACACTGCATAGAAATGTTATTTAAGGTCATGGGGATAATGGGGAAAAAAATTGAATCTCTAACTATTATACTTTTTACAAAATTCCACTATAAAAGCAAAAAACTCTTTACTCCTGATGCCCTTCCTGAAGCAGTTTGTCTATAATGCTGGGGTTGCTTCTGTAGCACAGCTGTAAAAAACGTAAAACATAAGAAACTGAGCCAAAAAAAAAAAAAAACATAAATTATTTATATAATACATATATTTATATACATCATAAACACATAATGTCATTTTACTGTATTTATTATCGTCTTTATCAATAATGAGCACTCTTCAGCCGGTTATTGCAATCGCAGCTGTAGTTTCAACTGTGGGAGAACAAGTACACACAGAGGAGTGAGACATCTCACTCTCTGACGATCTTTGGCAGTCCCCGTGTGTTTGTATCTCACAGCTGTTTGTACCTCACGGGTCACGCTTTGGACATGGACTTTCAGACAAGCGTAGTTTATCCTCCGTGCATCGCACAGACAAATCAAAGCTCGGAAAGCCCTGAATATGTACTTCACAGAGGAAAAAAAAGTAAGTTGCTACGTTTTACCGTTCGCGAGTAAATTGATCATTTGTAAAATATGTGCGCATGCATCGGCGCCGATGCAGACGGGTTCATAGGGTTAAAAAAGTTTAAATTATCCAATACATTTTGTTCCACTTCACGATTGTGTCCCACTTGTTGTTGATTCATGACAAAAAATTTAAATCTTATATCTTTATGTTTGAAGCCTGAAATGTGGCGAAATGTTGAAAAGTTCAAGCGGGCCAAATACTTTCGCGAGGCACTGTATGTACACCTATTGGAATATGTACCAATCTACTGCACAGTATCCAGACTTACTGGCATTGACTTTAGCACACATACCACACATTCTTTCCGTATCTGTGTACCTGTCTACTTTGTGAGGTTGTATTTTGCAGTTGGATTAAAAATTAGTCTTGTTGTTAGTTTAGGCCCCATGCCGTATGGGAGTCGAAGCCAGGACCTTCTTACTGAGCAGCGACAGCTCGAACCGCCGTGTCGCCCAGTTTGTTTTGAAACATTTGAGATTTGTGACACATCCACTTAAAAAAATAAAGCAAGAAGGGAGTTCATTCAACTCGACTATCATCTCTCTTGGCTGTTGAATTGCTGACACGCCAGCACAAACCTGCGCTACCTTTTCTTTAAAAGGACGTATATCCCAATGCACTGCATGGATATGGATTGAATTTTCGTAATGAATACAAAAACAAAGTCAGTTAGTGCAGCTACAAATGACAATTCTTTGCATTTGCATAGGGTTGCAACTGTTCTATTTTTGAAATGGTAACCAATTGTTTTTTTTTTAACCTACTGAGGCGGTATACATGCTGAGAAGACTTGAAATTTAAAATAAAATGAAATTGTGTACAAATTATTTTAATCCAATAAAATGTAAACTATGAATAAGTAACCTTTATTTTGGTCAAATGTATGGCAATTTTCATATTTGCTGACCGTTCTGGATCTAAAAGATCAAAATAAAATACATCCAATGTTTATGTTAATTTACTATGTCTGCTTTTTGTGACTGTAGTCTATTGTATTTAAATGATCCAGGGTATGTGCCGGGAGCTGACCATTCATGAGAGAGTGCCTTTTCAGACAATAATTATTTCTTGTCTTGTTTTAAGATCCTTTTGATCCTTAAGTTTTAATAATAATTGAATCATAATATATCGCTGAATTGAATCACAATACTTGCTGTAGTGCAATATGTTTAGAATCGCAATAATATTGAATTGTGGCCCAATTATTGCAATACTATTGAATCGTTACATGTTTCCTAATTCCCACCCCCACCTATTACAAATCCAACTTTACTTGACATGCCTACTATCTGTATGCAGTCTTTGAAGTACAATTTGATACACTCTTTTACAATTGAGGCCTCAGGTGCAGTATATGTCAATTTTCTGTATTTCAAAGTTTTAGGTTGACAGCAATCCAACATATTGGCATCAGAGAAATATTTTCAACATTGTCTGTGGTAATCCTGATACATTTTTCAGCTTGTTCTCTTGTTCTTGTTGGTTGATCACAGTTCAGAGCTCTGTAGTGAAATCCCCCGGTGCGTCCGCCTGCAGTCTCCCTGTGTGCACGGCTGCTCCTCTCTGCTCTATTGATTAGCTCTCTGACTGTTTAAATGCTTTGTTTCCTGGCTGCACGTGAATGAAACGCCTTGTTAAGCACATGCACCATACTCTCCTTCATCACAGCCTCCCCCTGTCCCACTGCTTCTGTTGTTTTCCTTTCACTCCGCTCCTTTCCTCCTCCTACGTCTTTGTCAGCGCTTCTGCAAACTCGCAGACTTCACTCGACATTCACTTTTTTTTACTTAACACGGAAACCAAGTTGTTTAGATTAAAGAAGGTTTTGGTATGATCTACAATGTCAAAATCATTCAAGAATAAATCAATGTTGAGACCCAAAGTCCTGTACTTGAGCCACTATGGTTACCAGAGTGTGTTGATGGTTTTCCTGACTCGTGTTCCTGATAATAGTCCACTCCTGTATTATGAATGACAAGGGTTCTTTATTTCCCAAACATTCCATGGTAAGAAACATTTTACCTCCAAACGTAGCAGCACCAGTTCCATCTAATTCTGCCCCTTTTTATAGTAAAATGGGCACAGGTTACATAAGGCACACAAAGCTAGGGAAAGGTACATTCTGGGTCCTACAATCAAAATCTATCAAATCAAAAGGTAAAGATTTTTTAACAAACTATCTAGCCTTCTACCCTCTGGTTGCTGCCACAGGAGCCTCCGGGCCAGGGCCAGTAGGCAAACAGTTTTTATCAAAGAGCAGTCACACTCCTGAACTCTCACCCTAATTATTATTAAAACTAGCAATAGCAGCTTTTTACAGTCTCATAATTAAAACTAGCAATAGCAGCTTTTTACAGTCTCACATATATGCAAATATATATTATCTTTGTTGTAAATATCCTATAGTTGCTCTATTTCACTACTGGTTAGATGCTAAACTGCATTTTGTTGCATTGTGCTGATCTAATAATTCTTTTTTTAAACAAATCATCTATTGTCTGCAACTTGTCAAATCTGTTTACCCCCAAACTTCTGGTTCATGGACATAAATAAAAGTCTCAAAGTCTACAGCAATCTAACTCATTTCAATATTTTTCTTAGGGTTGGTTCTTAAAATGTATTATAGAAAAAAACTAATATACAAATCATGCTTAACGTAACATACTGTAAATTGTTTTTGTGTGTATTTCTATGACACATTTTATGTTCATGCCACTTCTGCTTACATTATCGTGCTTCCTCCATTTGTTTGACATTTAAATCGTTTTGTTCCGGTTATGTTCCTCACGAGTCACAAAAACGGCCCTTTACAACTTGCTCACATTTTTATTTCACTGCAAGATGTAAGAGCTCAATTTAGGACTTTGTAAGTGAGTACACAAGGAATAAACCAATATACAAACACATATCTATATCAAATCTCGATCGAACCAATATGTTGTAAGCTGAAGATGTCAGCCTAATCCTGACCCAAGTTTTATATATATCTGCTATTGGCTTTAACTTCTGGTAGGGCTGGAACAAGTGAACCAATTTAATGCAACTGTTTTATTGAACGGTTTGTCAGAAATATCTGTTACCTAATGTGAAAATGGTTCTAATTGCGAGCCCTACCTGTGGTTTTATGAAACAACTACTACTAGTCTACTGGTGATGAACTCCCACACAGAAAGCCTCAGAAAACTACATATTGGTCAATTTCTTGTTATTAGCCATGACCATGAACCCTTTGAGAAGCAATAAGAAAAAAAAACAAGACAAATCTTATAATTGCTGGAAAAATTGTGCTCAGCTCTACCCCAACCGCTGTGTGTTCTGAGTGGGTTAAAAATATAAAGGCCTATCTAAACGTCACAAAACTAATAGATAAGCATACCCACCTCGTCCACGCTCCACATATTGAAGAACTTTTGTCGTGCATCTTTTTGTCTGGATTTTATTTTGTAGTTGCAACTTTTTTAGAGGATTATCACCCATGTTTGTGCTGCGGCTCTTTCTCTAATCCCTCGTGGCGCACGGCAATGGCTGTTTAAATTGTCACTTAAACAGCTTGCCTTCTATCTCTCCACTCTTTCTAGCCATTTTATCAGCTGTGTCCTACTTAGAAAGCTTGTATTACAACCCAGCATTGTGTTTTCTCATGCTGACTTGACTGACGCAGGCAGTCCCACGGCGCTGCTAAGACCTACAGGCAGTAAGCGCAGCAATGTGTTGAAAGGAGTGGGTTAGTCCAGAGATTTAGGAGGGATTTACAGTGATTAATCATAGTATTATTTGTTTTACTTACCTAAAAGTCTTCATGTTGGATTAACGGCAAAATCACAAATCTTTCTTTTTCTGTTTGCGCAATGGTAAAGAGTTTCACGGTAGACGTTTGATAAATGTTTGTGGCAATAGTTGTAGTTTTAGTTCTGACTTCTTCTATTGCATTCATAAAGTTTTGCGGATGGTGCTTTATAAGGAAAATACCCTAAAAGTGTTTAAAATGATCTAAATGAACCAGGGCTGGTCAAGATGGGGAAATTAATTCAAATACAGCTTGAATTTAAATCTTTTAGGATTATTTTTGATCATGGTGTTGGGTCAATTTGCACAAGGGTTACCCAATCATTCATTTGGGTTTTAACTGTATTTGGTGACTGCAGAAAAAGATGCAGTTACAGTATTTATTTGCACCTATTTTGGAACTAGAACATATACCTGTAGAGCGCATTCCATCCCAGAGGTTTAATGTGGTCTTTATTTTACCTTTTCAATACCTTGGAAGCAAGAGCCCTGTGAGTCACTACTTGACGCTTTGGGCTAAGAGCTGTCCATAAACATTCATTCACATTCTACAACATTTATGTAAATTTATCAACATTCATGGACATTGGTCAACTCCCTATGGACCAATACATACATACTCTATGTGTCGTGTTTGATTCTCTGATCTCTGTTGGTGATTTCAACTGTTTTGTCAAGCCATCTGCGATAACTACTATTGTGAATTGAATTGATTAGATGAACTGAGTGAAGGGTGGTTCTCACTTTTCCCCTTTTTTGTCTGAAAAAGTGGATCTAAAGATATGACAATGGCCAAAACCGGTTCTACCACTGGTTTTCACATAACTGTTTTCTGTGGTTTTACTGTTTGATACCCCAGCTTTAAGTAGCATTCTCGATCCCAACAAATTCCCACCATTGACCACTGTTGCTGTAAAGTCTCTAAACATAACTAAGCTGTAAAGTGAATAGATTGGAGCATCTGTAAGCAGAGAAGGCAGGTTACTTAATGTGACCCACATTTGTTGTCTAGACGGTTATTGGGTTGCCACAACTCGCTACAGATGAAAAGATGCCTGTAATTCAAGCTCTATACTGAAGTGCTTAATATTTGGACTGTGTCATTCATTTGTGTTGCCTTTTGATGTAATTATAGTGACATTCCTATTGACACTTGCAATACTAGTTTTTATATTTGAATGTATGTATTAACTCACATTAAAACCATTCATTTTAAATGTTTTTGTGAATTAGGTTTGCAAATTTGCTCATAAACTGGTTTGGTGGTTGTAATAACAGTATATCCAGTGTCATTTCTTCAATGCACATCATGGCGACATGGTTAAAATGTCAAACCTAACTACTCTAAAATATATATAATTTATAGTTGGATACAGTATTCCTCAGATTGCTCTTTGCTCTGAACAGCACCTATTAACTAAAACAACTCTAAATACTATGGGAATGTGTAGTGATTTTATTTGCTTTGGGAGATATGCTACTGAGGCGTGGCTAACCTTTGACTGATAAAGCAGAATAATAAAACTCCTTGGACTGATTCCAGATTCGGGTAATTAGCTGAGTAGGTGTAGGAGGGATGGGAGTGACGCGTGCCACCTGTCCTCTTCACACAATACAGGAATGTGCTCATTGAGCCCAATGCTTTTTATGGGGCACTTAAAACAGTCATGATTTGACTTGCTTTAATGTCTAATGGGGACTAAATCATATCATTTGAGGAAATGGGATTTATATACACCTATTTGAAATGTATAATTTAAAGGTATATATCAGGATTTTCCTGAATTTTAGGAAAGAACCGCCCTCTCCAATTTTTTAACAAAACTGTTGATGATCCACCCATAGTAGAAAATCTTCCCTTTTTAATATTGTGGAATATTTTATATAAATATGTGCTTTGTCATTTCTACCTAGGGTTCACCATTTTGGGATTCATTTTTTGAGATGAACCAAATTTAACCTTTTGAACTTACATTTATGCAATTTATTACTGTTTATTACTACTACTTATAACTCTACTGAGAATGAATTTTGAGTGCGTAAAAGAAAGTAACCCAACTACAACATGGTCAAAATTTGGGATTAGTCAAGCTGTGTAAGGTGTTATGTCCTTGTTGCTTCTGCTTTGTCAAATTCCATTGCAATGTAAACTTAATCTTGATCTTGTGATCAAAGTGGATCTGTATGTGTCTTTATTATTAGAGGTCAACCAAATGTCTCTATAAATAGAAAATTAACTAGCTCCCACCATATGATATGTTCTGGATGTATTTGAAATGAGCCGTCCTGAACCTGAAGCTATATTATCAACCACAAGTAGAGCTAAACTTCAAATTTCTCAAGCTACATGTTGCTAGCCGTCTGTTTTCGCTCCTGTATTGTATGTTGCATGGCTGTTATGTGTTTTCTGAGTTGTACTAATCTAGTTCTGACACATGTCGAGATCACAAGAGCCTGATAGCACTAATAGCAACGGTATCTTTTCTTACAACAGTCTAAACCGTGTATTAATCAGTAATCCCCTTCAGTCCTCAACTTGTTTATCGCTCTTATCTAAAGTCCTGCATCATCTCAAAGTGCCTCCAGGATTCAGGAAAAAGCAGCGTTAAAGTTACAGGACCATCTCCTCAAGTTCATGTTAAGTATAATTGATTCATCTGTTTCTGATTAGATCGACCTCCGCTCAGTTTTTATCTTGTGCTTCTTCGGCATAGCTGTAGTTTGCATATGCTTCAAATGAAAGCAATGGATTAAAATGGTGAATACACAAGTAGTGCTATATATTTGAATGTTTTTCATTCCATTAAGCTTATTTTGTTTTAGATGGAAAACATGTCTGCTCTAGTTGCCATTCTCTGCTATGGATTTTTTATTTTATTTTACAATTTATTGAAATAAATCTCATGTGCCTCTCTTTATTGAAAATACTGGTATGGTACTATAAACGTCATCACTACATATTATTGACATGGCAGCCGATTACTGATTTTTGTTGTTGTTAATTTCCGTCTGTGGGGAACAGATTGTCAGAGAAAACACACATGAAGATTAAGAGATTCTTTATTCATCCCACAGTGGGGAAATTTCATTGTTGCATTACAGGTTACAGAACAGTACTGAGTGAGGAGCACACAGAACAAGATAAATGAACACTATACTAAAAATAGAAACTGTACTTTAGCGTAAGAGAAGCAAGTCAAAGATCTCTGACTTTAGCATAGTAAAGTATCTATCTTTAGCATACTAAAGAAGCAAGTATTCTAGTGCAAGAAATATATAGTCCTATGTACACATCTGTACATGTTGGCAACATGAATGCAGTACTTTAAATACTGCGCAGTATTTCCCTTAAGTGCTCTGTAGTTCTCTGTACAATTTCAAGAAGACAGTTTTTTGTTTCTGCTCTGTAGTTCCTCAAATTGGTAGAGAAGTGTCTAATTCCACTGTAACTTCAACACTTTGAAAGGTGTGGCTGAGGCAAAACTTCGTAAACAATGCATTCTTGCGTTCTTCCCTGCAATTTCACATCTTAATGAGGAGGGTTGAGCCGAATTGCTAGTCTGACTATACAAAAAGTAATTGTTTTAGATTTGGGTATTGCTGGACTTTAATTCACCCCCACACATTCTTGCTATAACCAATTCTCAAAATATAAACATAAGTCCTATTGTGAATGTGTTACTAGTTTTCTGGTCATGGAAGATAAACACTTAAAAAAAGAGCATAGCTTTCAGACAATGTGAAGGCAATGTTTTAATATGCCTCACACTGACTTCAGCTGTTCTCTCTCACAATGGACTTACATAAGAGCTTTAGGCACTGCAGGGAACAGGGAGGCTACAAGTAAAACAAACAAGCTGTAATGTTCTAGCCTTGCATAACAGTCATTTGGGAGGATATTAAGTCACATGTCATGGTGTAAATGTTTTCCATAACATTATTATCAATCCAATATACTACTTGGTGTTACCTTTAATTCATAATAATTTCCTCGTACACTTTCAATATGGCAACAAAATGTCTCTAGTCGAATTTATATGTTCAGATCCCAAATTTAGCTACAGTTCATGCAGTGCACTTATTGGCAAAAGCAACTTTAAGTATTAGAGAATCTTAACTTGGGTTCTTTAATCTGTAATCCCTCTTTTGTCCAGGAATAGGCCATGGAAGAAAAGCTTTCAAAGGTACGATAATAACCTAGAGTTCTAAAACAGCTGCAGTATTTTCAAAATGCTGCAGCTCGTGTCCTGACTAGAACCAGGAAGTATGATCACATTAGTCCAGTTATCAGGTCTCTGTACAGGCGTCTTTTTCAGAACAGACTTTATAGCGGTTCTGCATATTACTTTCCATGGCGTTGCACCAAAGTACATCTGTGACATTTTAGTGCCATATGAACCAACTGGGACTCTGAGGAGCACAGGGACTGGCCTTCTACTGGTGCCCAGAGTGTGGTCTAAACATGGAGAGGCAGTGTTTCAGATTTATGCAGCCAAAACAGTCTTCCTCTTCTGACCAACCGTTTTTCTCATTCATTTATCAGTTTTTTATGAATCAGTTATTTTTGCCCAAAGGGAAAAATGCTGGGTTTTTTATTTGATTAAATTTCAGTTGACCTTGGGTGAAGGTGCAGCTTTTTACCAATATCTATTTATCTACTAAAGTGTAAATCCTGATGATTCATGGGCGTCATAGATTGGTTAGCACTTTTGAGGTGCTTGTGCTCCCCTGATCTATACGTTGGAAAGTACTGCTTCCATCATACTTAATAAGGATTACTGAGGATTTTTGCATTTCAAACTTTATACATTTTATACCTAATCAGTTGCTTTTTCATGAAATGCAAGTCTTTTGTGGTGTCACTTTTTAATCCATAAATGGCTGAGTTAGTTTAGTTGACCCAAGAATTTTTATGGTCAGCTACAGCCCTACATCAAATGCCTTCTGGCCAAATAAATGTTTGCGTCGGGCTTGACTTTGCTCTTAATATTTTGATGTAACAACTAACTAGTGATTCCCTGGGAGTCTTGGCTTGATCAGAGTCTGTCTTGACCGTAAAAGGCAGCTTTTAACTGGGCACATCTCGGGCATGTTTGAAACCCGCTGGTCTTCAGACTGCAGCTACGATTGTGCACTCGACTGTGTGTTGGGGGCTTGTATGTGCGGCGCCTTGTCTCAGTATGTTGTTGAACAAGCAGCTCTATGTAGTCAGCTGTCCGGAGCAGTGCGAGTGTCATTAATCACAGAGGCAACACGGCACAGAGGGGAAACAGTCAGAGAGCGAGCCCAGAGGATGTAATCTTTACCTCAGACAAAGAGGAGGAAAGAGGAGATGGGGAAACAAGAGGCTAAAGCTTTTGTCCAGGGGTGAAGGTTAAGTGATATTTAGACATGGTTAGATTTAATGACTATGAGCCATGACTTTATTCACTTCAGATGATAATGCCCCAAGCTGCTTTGTTTTTAGGCCTCCAGCAAGCCGGGCAATACAGATGAGTATCTGTACTCAATACTTATGATCTATGTATTCACTCAAATGAATTTATTCAATGTCAATTCAAAATTTTGTGTTGAAGCTTTTTCTTAATGATCTGTTGTTACTAGGGTTGCAAAGGGGTGGAGCATTTCTAATACATTTCCAGAAGGTTTCCGGTAAATTTCATTGAGGTTACACAAGGGAACTATGCATATTCAATAACTAGGAACGAATTGTAATGTAGTTCAAATGTACCAAATCCAATCACAAATATAAATAGAAGTAATATGAAAACATACACAATCTTATTCTTTTGGCTCAACATTTTGGTCCAGTCTTCTAGAAATGTTCTGTACAAGTGATGGAGACATGCACAGGGCAGTAGGGGGCGTGGTTTCAATAGTCACGCAGTAATCCATGTGAGTGAGGATTTGAATGGCATCTGTGTGTTTTAGTGAATTTTATGATATAAAATATACTTTCGGACAAGATAAGATAGACTTTATGGATCTCGCACTGGACATATTTACTGTCTTTTGAACACTTCCCAGTTAATACCTGTTTATTGACAATGTACAAGTTGTTTTCATATCAATGAATGCATTTTAGTTATGCACTGTGTATTTTACCACCGCTTTTTTGCATACTTTGTTTGACTATCTGTGATATAATATTGATTTTGGGTCTATAGTGCTGTAATTTTGAAAAACTGTCCTTGTTGCGTAACAGGAGGGAGAGTTTGTGGTTCGAACCCATCATCTTGAATACTGCGATGGAGGGATTCTGGACCCCGACGACACGCTCAGCGATCTGGTGGAAGACAGAGACAAGGTAGGAATACTGCTGTTTATAGAATGGTAAATAAATCTGGACTAACACTCTTAACAATATATGTCTTCTGTGTACTGTGCCATATGGGGATAGGATTACAGACCTATTATTATGCAAATCTTCATAAAGTG
Organism: Knipowitschia caucasica; assembly: GCA_964034765.1. Lineage (NCBI taxonomy): Eukaryota > Metazoa > Chordata > Actinopteri > Gobiiformes > Gobiidae > Knipowitschia > Knipowitschia caucasica. The sequence continues at coordinate 30,708,392 of OZ035837.1, read as the reverse complement.
GTTATCATTTGAATATTGTATGCAAACATTTGTGCACTATGCTACGAGGGGTGGCTAGCCCATTCACTTCTTGACTAGAAAGTCCGGGTTTCGACTCCTGGAGCTTTTTTGAGTGGCGTTTGCATGTTCTCTCTTTGCGTTGGTTTCTTTTGGTGCTCCAGTTTACCCTAGCACTATAAATGGGGCCAGGACTCACCTGTAAGTGTGATTGTGTTGGATAAATTGATACATTCCAGACAAAACAATAACATCTAATGAAAGAAGCACCCTTTTAAACAACTTTTTCTGTTCTTGTTTTGCTAAATCCAAATAAGCAAACACATTTTTAGTGTTAAAGGCATTAAAACTATGCACAAATGGGAAGCCCAGCAGAGAGTCTCCTATGGCCGGATTTTTCTCAAAGACATAAATACATATTAGCTTTTCAAATCCCAACTTTAAAATTCATTGCCTTTTTATTCATACTATAATGCACAAAATAATTCAGTTCCCCATAGTTTGAAGTGCAGTTTGTGAAATATTGTCTATGTTTGAACTGTGTGTGTA